>JAFMSR010000010.1:38545534-38560513 GCA_022818135.1 Saxidomus purpurata | reverse complement strand
AACTACCTGTGCAGATAGGAGTCCTTTTGACATTTTAGGTTAATGATATGGAGCTGGAGTCTATTTTATTAAACTAGCGTATAGAGTTCTTGTTCGTATTTAGAAGGAGCGATTGACTCCGAGAGTTCTCACGGGGGCGTTTATATACCCGGGGGACAGCTCCAACGACGTCATCATAAAATGACGTAACAGAAATACTCCATCGCATTCGATTAACCTCTGGGAACTAAGACGGCGCGTGCTGTACTTAGCAACAATCAACTGCACCAATAACAATGGCGGCATGGAGCAATCTGTTGTGGAACCGTTGACAATCTCGCTAATTATAGCGTCAGACAAAGGAAATGGGAAGGAGCATTAATGTAGAAAGGTGAAGAAGGGTTCCATGTATTGAACTGATGTGAGTTATACGAGTGACGAGGGGTATTTGGCCAATGATCAATGATCGGACATCTGGCTCCATTTGACAACGTGACAATAATATACATGACAGTTTACAAATAGTATTTTGAGTGACTAGCAAATTCTGTCGAGATGAACGGCCTAACAGTATCTTGTGTACTTGGGTGAAAATAAAAGAGATGTTCTGTTCTGTTCTGTTCTGTTCGTTGCTATTCAAAAGCAAATAGTCGATTATGAAACGCAAAAATATAAAAGAATCTGCAATTAAAATGAAATATCTTTTGACCCAAGCTCTGAGTGATGTGTATATTATGAACGCCGCGCGTCCCTAATCATGTCCAATTATAACTGATCAATGTTACTAAATTAAAAAGCATTTCATGTATGTCACCGCTGCAGTAAAGTATGGTACAATGTATATGGTATGGTATATTAGGGTTTTATCGTTGGTACCGGTTTCCCATATGACTAACGCCCCCAGAAGAGTTCAGTTATTTTAGGTTTCGGGGGATAGTGCAAGATACAGAAAGCGTCCCAATTCCAGAGACACCCCTGGTTCTTTATCATGCCAGGTTTTCACCCATACATGGGACCTCGGTTTTTAAGTCTCATCCGAAAGACTGTTAGTAATTTTAGTTGGTCAGCCCTGCAGTAAAGTACACTGGAGGTGTCATATATTACTGAAAGTCAAAATGTTTACTCCGCCCATAGGCGGTGTATACCTGCAGGTTTTACATAAGTGACCAATCAGAAAAAGGCATCAGTAAAATTGGGATGGAAATCTTTTTAGTTGTCCGTAAGGACATCTAATACCGGCGTTTTGAGGCTTGATTCTGAAACCGAAAACTGATTATTCTCATCTGAAAATCGTCCGACACAAAATAGTTCAACAATCAGAATCAAATGTACGTATATTGCCCAAAACACTTCATGCTAGTTGAATAATTCATGCTAAACTCTATATAATCATTTATCATACAGAACCATTTTCGTCATATGCTGATATATTTTTTTCTACACATAGTATGATCGGAGACAGATTGTTTTATTTATACTGTAAACAGGCCCCCCTTCACATATTATCCGCCATTGAAAAAAATAGTCAGGGCAAACGATTCCCGATCGGAGAATCTCGGCAGATTCTGTTAACCAATGCCGAGATGTTCCGAGAACAAATTGACTGACCTTGACTATTATCGTCTTCCAGCGATTATTACAAACCAGGGTGAATGTGAGAATATCAGTTAAGAAAGGAGAACGGCAAAAATCGGTCAAGATATGCAAATGGCGTTATCGGTATGCGCGGTAAGTCAACCTTGGGTGATTCGTAAATAAATTAGAATGTATCTAAACTCTTTTCAAAGGAGAATTTCTCTTTTACCGGAAGCAATAAGTTCACTACTGTACATATAAAATTGAGTATGTTATACCTCAGACATACAATGTACGTATGAATATCATGTTATGTTCACTGTTGTATACCTTTTTATCATAATCATCTTTGATGCTTCTGGATCAACTCGTACCTTAGTCATCTCGTACCCGAATTGGTCAACTCGTACGGTTCAAAAAGTCAACTCGTACTCTTTGTAGTCGATCGTACATTTTGTTTCAAAACTTACGTTTCATTTACCTTTTTGTTTCAAAACTTATATGTTCAACTTAGTAAAAATATTTAAGTGACGTCTTGAGCAAATTTTGATACATCGTTTTGGGTCAGAATCTCGCAGAGGACAGATATTGCAAAAGAAATAACACAATATCTTGACACGCATACAATTACTGAATTAGTTGGGCTAATTTTCAACCAGGAACAAAAGGTTCTGATTTGTTATCAAAAGTTGGAACTTATGTGTTATAGTTATACAGTCTCCCTTGGAATAGTGGTTTAGGCATCCGCCTTCAGTTTGGGAGCGGGAGGTCGAAGGTGCGAATCCCAGCAGGGGTCTGTTCTGATATGGCCGGTTGGTGAGCCACCAGCTAGTTAAATGATGGTTACCAAATGCCTACCTACCTGCTGTCTGGCATTAAAAGGATAGGATTAGGGAGGTAAATGTGCTCAAACAGAAGGTGTCTCATAAGTCAGAAATGGCTGGCCCTTTAAAAAGGGGTGACACTATAATAAACATACACTTTACTTTGCCTTTATAGTACTCAATAGTCAATATTGTATAATTTTCAGATGTTGAACAGTTGAAATTAACTAATTTGTTGTTTGAGACGTAACTTATGTAGTCTTCTCAAAATTCAGTTAATTGTTACTGTCACTTGATCAGAAATTCCATTACCTTGATAAATAAATTCACACTGAAACTTTTTGTACATAAATCGGTACACAAATAAAACAGGAAGTAAATTAACTAATTTTATTAGCGTGTCTACAACCTAAATTCGATGTTCGAGGGTCTATTTTGTCTTAAAGTACCTTAAGTTGAACTGAAATAAACATATTTTTGTCATTTACATGATGAAAAAATAAAACAATTTTCAAAGTCCCGTTATTCATTATTTTAGTAACACTTCAAATGAATGATAACGTAGGGTACGAGTTGACTTTCATAATATTTTCTTCGTTTCTACCATTTTCTGATACATTTTTGCAAAATAAGAGCAAAATAACGTATTTCAATGAGAAAATTTAATGCTGATTGATAAAAAAATATCATCTCAAAGGTACTAAATAAAAAATGTTAAGGTACGTGTTGACTTTCTCGAAAACAAAATCAGGTACGAGTTGCCCAATTCGGGTACAAGATGACTAAGGTACGAATTGACTTAGGTACGAGTTGACTAGTTACCTCTTTGTTGATGGCTAACCGTCATATCTGATTATTATGGCCATCAGGGTGCCCGATAGGCTTTGAAACTCAAGGGGCATTGTCACTTCAGCATAAAATTTTTAAGAGTCAATGTGAGATTTTTAAACGTCGACCCATTGGTCATAGAGTTTCACGCCTTGTTCTCTATGTTTGCACATCATAGTTTTCAGTTTGTGTTAAAATGAAGCTTTACTGTTGCTTTTTCGAAAAATTCTTAAATCAGCAAGGTCTAGCAGCTGATCTTTTCCCAAGGCTTAAATGTACCCTGTTTCCTGTTTGTCACATATCTGCCTGACCTCACATGTCTGTGATTTTCTGAAAGCAGTAGATTAAAATACAAGCTCCCCATCCGTTTCTCACTTTCTGTTGCGTCAATGGTTGATGCGGCCTGAGTGTTTGGTATTTACAAGTTGATTGACATGTACACTAAGTAATAAGCACATGGATGAAAATTCCTACAGGTCAAATATGACTCATCGGGCGTTTTCATTGCGGGTCAAATACAGGTATTTCAAAATGTTCATGGGTCCAAAGTTTGGAAACCCAGGAGCTTGTGTCTACTAAACACGCGCGCCATGCTTGTATACAATATTAAGTTAACTGTTTCTTTGCTCATCATTTTTCTTAATTCTGTAAAACATAACTTGTAAAGACACTTACATTCTTTCTTTCAGCCCGGGAAAAAGGCATACTTGTATGATAGACTGAATCCAGCCTGGGTCCTGTCAGTAAGCTTTTAAGCTGTTCTTGTCAACCAATGCTTACAGAAGAGGAAATGCCATTAGTACTCATCTTGGACTCTAAAGAAACTGGCGCGACTTTGCAAATGGACATTGATGGTGATTTAATGGATGATATGAATGCAATTTTACAGAAACTAAGGACCGAAACGTCTGAGCTGAAAACTGAAGATGAGATTCGATACTATTGCAGGGACGATAATGACAAGTTGAAGCACCTTACTGAGGCTCCAAGCATTTCAATTTTGATGTTGCTTTATCAGTTTCTTGAGGTATATTATGATATTTACCAAACAGACTAGCTATTAACAAGTTCAAACTTATGACATTGACTCAAATGAATATAAGACTTAACCTGTGTAATATGTTCTTTAGCAGATGAATTTGATACAACACAGCCAACTTTATCAAGACTGTTCACTGCAACTATTGCAGATATATATAAGAGAATGCGGAAGCTCATTAGATGGCCAGAGCATGAAACAATCCGAAAAACTATGCCAATGGAATTTCACAAATACTTTGGCAACAAATTTGCAATGATTTTCGACTGTTTCGAGACGAGACGTTTATTGAAAAGCCACGCTTGGACAAAATAATTTATGTTTATATGTTGTGTTTACCATTTGATGTAGAATTATTAACAGCCAATTTACTAAGTTACTGTGTCATTGTCGCCACGGTAAAAAAACTTAACTCACTCTTATTCGGCGAATAAACATGATAAATGACAGGGAAATTGCAGTTTCATATTTACATTATACCGCGGTACAGAGTGAAACTATATCAGTATAATCCGGTGGATTCACGTTACTACCTTAATAACCCTATTAAATCGTAAAAGTTTTCAATTAGTAGTCTAGTAAATATGAATAGGGTTTTCACATGCTTTTGGAATAGCTTATGCCCTTGGTTTCGTTGAGGAGGGAAGTTTATTTATTTTACTTATTTATTAAATCATAATTATTTTTTCATTCTACAGGTATACGGATTTAATGCGTCGTTTACTTCAGATTCATTCATTGATTTTAAAATTATGAATATGAAATCTATTTTACATTTTACAAAATTGTACAGTATTGTTGTCGAACCTCTTGCAACTCAATATAGCTACCAAAATGGCCGTTCAGTGTATGCATGTGCGTCCGTACATCTGAGTTTAGCTTGTCTGAGCTGTTACTATCCATGTATCGAGGTATTCTTAAATAACTTGGCAGAATTGTTAACCACCATGGGACGGAGTGTCATGCGCAAGAACCAGATCCCTAGTTCTAAGGCCAATGTCACTCTTCGAGGTTAAAGTTCAAATTCAAGAATGACTGTTCGGAGCATAGAATTATCTCCTTCATGCATAAGGAATTTTTAGCTCGACTATTCGGAGAATATGGAGAGCTATTACAGTCACTTGTGTGTCGGCGTCGGCGTTGCTTCTTTGGTTAAAGTTTTGCCTGCTAAGTACTATCATGCACATATCTCAGTAACCACTTATGATATTGACTTGAAACTTTGTTCATGTCTTTAGGGGTGTCATACAATCAAGGCAGATAACTCTTGAAAAAATTTAGTGCAAATTATGGCCCTTGTTTGACTTTGAAAATTTGGTTAAAGTTTTGCCTGCTACGTACTATCATGCACATATCTCAGTAACCACTTATGATATTGACTTGAAACTTTTTTAATGTCTTAAGAGGTGTCACACAGTCAAGACAGATAACTCTTGTTTAAATTTAGTGCAAATTATGGCCCTTGTTTGACTTCGAAAATTTGGTAAAGTTTTGCATGCAAGGTACTATCATGCACATATCACAGTAACCACTTATGGTAGTTATATCAAACCTTGCAATAGTGTTCAGGCTAAATTTTGTATCAAACAATTAATTTACCAAAAATTAAATCTATAGTTATAGATTTTGACTTTTTTTATGATTCAACTTTCCTAGTTTATACTCAATAGTTAGCAGAATTTTGTTTTGCTATTACACTGATAAAAGTTTTGTTTTATTAGCAAACACCCACAATAGTCGAGCGTGCTGTCTTATGGACAGCTCTTGTTATGTAACTTGGTACATATGTATATCATCATAAGATCGTGTCATGCCTTCCAAGGTCATGGTCACACAGGTCAAAGGTCAGATACAAAAATAAATCAAGAATGACTTTGTCCGGGGAGCATTTCTTCTTTATGCCTGAATGGATTTTGATGTTACTTAGCACAAATGTTCACCACTATGAAACGGAGGATCGTGTGCAAAAACAAGGTCTAGGGTCAAGGTCACACTTAGAGGTTAAAGGTTAAATCCAATAATATCTTTGTCCGGAGAATTTCTTCTTCAAGCATGGAGGGATTTTGATTTAACTTGGCACAAATGTTCACCACCATTAGCTACCCTTGTTTTTAGAATTACTTCCCTTTGTTGTTGCTGTAAATAGCTTACATTTTAACTTTTTTATTTCTGGTTGTTAAGAAAAATCAAGACAACTTTTCTGTGGTACAAAATGCATGTTACATCCAATATTTAGGTATTTTTTACCTATCTACTTGATAAGGAGTTGGCCTTTTTACAGCTGGCCGCTCAACATGTTGTACGTGAGCATCTAGTTTTTGAATGTATACAAGTGTATGCCAGTCCTATGCAGACTCTAATATATCACAAGTACAAAAAATGTATGATTCATATTTGGAGGAAATATTAAAGATAGATACATAAGATATGTACATTGTACAATGTACAATATTATGTAAGAGCCACTCAGCTAGGGCAGGATTGGTAAATTTAGGGAGAAATGATGTTGCATTAAAGACAGTTTGATTTACAGACCACTATGGCAGTCGTGATTTGATACTTCATGCAATGATTGAAATCAGTGAGTGCAGTGACCAAGAACCATAACTCTAGCTAATACCATAATTGATGTATCTATTACCCTTCCATGAACACGGAAGTTCATACTGATATGAATGGGTAAGCTGGTAATATACACTTGCCATATCCTGTCATTGTACCCCACACTTAACGCGAGTGTTCACATTAAGTACATCAATGGAGCAATCATATTCAAACTAGAATGCAGCTCTGCAGTATTGAATCATCACTGTCCTCTTGTTACAATGTTACAATACCATTTAAGATCTGTATGCTTTGGGAAGTGGTCACCATTACCGTATAAAGGACACCTCCAGTGCCTTCAGCGCTTTAATTTATTATTGGCTGCCTTGATTGTCTAATTTTAATAATATGGCCATTCATATGAATGTTCCACCAGAGGTCCAGTACCGTGGAGTTATTATACAACTCTGTTACTTTTTAAATATTCGAAAGTTATGGTAAAATAAATGAACACTATTCTTATTAGTGTAATCAAGTGTAAACAAGTGAGACAACACACAAACATCTTTTTATCTTAAATTTCTTAAGAACGTTTTATACGCGTAATACGTCTTTCTTTTGTGTGACTGGTCAGACAATGATAAACAATTTTAATTATTTCTGGGCTATTATAATTTAAACATCAGCCCTTACAGAAACACAGTTATGGAATTCTCCCGAAGAATTTGTAGTACGTTATCTTTAAAATTTATCAAAAACATCGTTTATTCTTATAGAAATCCTCATATCACATGGAAGAAAAATAAAGCTTTCTGTATGCCTTTCACCTATTGTTTTCATTTGTTTAATTTATCCCATATTGTCTGACAGAGGCCTGCATTTCACAAATGGCTTTAATAGTTAATAAATAACATTCAAAATAAATAATTTATATTTGATGATCTGAACAATGTCATGCACATTTGAAGAAGAAATAAAAAATTGGATGTATTCTGGCTTTTGATTTTTAGTACAACATGCGGACAAATTAACTCGATTTTGACTTTAATGTATGTATATTAAAATTCTGCGTTTACGTCGAATATATCACTTTCCGTGAACGAATCACAATTTCCAGTACTTTTCGTTGAAATTACGGATTTCAGAACAGAACAGAACAGAATTTTATTTACATAAGACTTAAACATATACTGTTCCTCGTCTGCAGCTATAGACAGCATGCGCTAATAACAGCAAGAGTAATTATGAAGAAAATGACATATGCTGATAAATGCTACACATATATATTTTACAAATAAACACAATGCTCTTCAAATATGGAGGTAATAAAAGTTATACTATATATACATACATCAGCAAAATATCTAAAGCTGTCAAGCAATTATTGTAGTAATCCTTGCCAAAAACAAAAGTGCAAGAAAATGTTACAAATACGCTACAAGTATATGTGACTATGTCACTATCGCTTTTATACTTTGATTATACTTACCGAAACAAAACGTAAGACCCATTATAATTACAAATAATAAAAGTGAAAGTGAATTTCAAACATAGTGCCTAAGTACACAAACTTTTGTTGCCTCTTAATTTCTTTATCGACTGTAGGTAAGTGAGCAAAATTCTAGATCTTGCAGTGCATGAGTTCGAATCTATTGTGCACATTACGATCACTTTTTATTTATAAGAAATGCTTCAGCATGAAAAAGGATCGCACGGACCTGTGTTTGTAATGATTGAATTATTTTTTCTCATTTTGGATTACTTTGCGGATATGTCAGACAAGCAGAACACCTTTTTCTTTGCTGAAAAGCCAAAGAAATTATAACATTCTTATATAATTAGGAGATCCGGATTTATGAAAGAAACGCGTATAATCCGGAGAAAATTTTGCGGGTCAATCTAAACAAGGACACTCTGGCGATATATAAGATTTTGACACACAATCACACACTTAATAATTTTGTTAAAAAATATTAAATTAAAAGAAAGCAAAGAAAAGAGCGTTATACTCTTATCTACGGATAATACGAAAAATAAAAGAACAAAAATTCCTGATCATATGAAATTCGATGACCAAATAATCGATGACAAACTTCAAATTTTAAATAAATTGAACACTCATTTTATTCACGTTGCTGAATTGTGCAATATAAAGACAGCTAGCATATCTGAACGATTTGAGTACTTAAAGAAATTGAAACTTCACACTGATAAAATACTTGGAGATAAACCTTACTTTACAATAAACAGAATTACGCCATACGAAGTGAAGAAAATTGTTGAACATATTAGCACTAAGAAATCAACTGGACTTGATGGAATAGGGCCTAGAATTTTGAAAATTTGTATTGATGTTATAGCTGTACCACTTGCATCTATAATTAATACTACTATATCAACTGGTATATTTCCCGATGACTTAAAACTGGCCAAAGTAATTCCACTATACAAGAACGGACCATCAGATGATCCGAACAATTATCGTCCTATTTCAGTCTTACCAACTATATCAAAAATAATTGAAAAGCATATGTCAAATGAACTACACCGGTACTTTAAGGAAACTGGTTTATTGCATGAAACACAGTCTGGTTTTCGACAGCAGCATTCATGTCAAACTGCTCTCATTCGCCTGATTGATCAATGGTCTAAGGAAATAGAAAAGGGAAATTTTGGAGGCACTTTGCTATTAGATCTACGTAAGGCTTTTGACCTGGTTGACCATTCAATTTTAATGGAAAAGCTGAAGTTGTACCATTTCTCGGAAAATTGTCTTAATTTATTTAACTCATATTTAACGAATAGAAAGCAACTGGTAAAGGTAGAAAAACTTGAATCAGGGTTTGAGACAATTGTAACATGGGTTCCTCAAGGGTCCATATTAGGCCCTCTACTTTTTCTCATTTATATCAATGATTTGCCATTGCAAATGAAACACACCTATGTTGATATGTATGCTGACGATACCTCATTATACACGTTTGACTTGTCAGTAAAAAATATTGAAGCAGATTTACTTACGTAATTTATTATCTTACGATAACATACAGATTAACTATAGCCTCACTTTTCAACATGCTGGTATGGTAGTATGGAATTACATTCCTTCTGATATTAGAAACGCATCTACTCTTGCTTCCTTTCGTATCAAGTACAGACAGTATCTTCTTAATCGGTATCTGATCTCTGTTATTTCAATACTTTTGCTCATTACTGTAATTCATGTATTATTTCTCATTAATGTAACTCAGGTGTAATTGCTCATAACTGCATGTATGTGTTTTAGTGTTCATGATTCTTTATGTTTAACTGTTTTTGTATTATGAATGCAATGTTTATAGGAAGGCCTCGAGGAAGATAAGTCCTCGGACTTATTGAGTTACCTTCTTAAAATAAAGAATTTTATTATTATTATTATTATTATAGAACCGGAAATCTGTTTGCAATTGTGTAATAGTATTATGTCTGGTAAACTAACTCAGTTGTTCTGTAAATATGGTAAATAAACCTAGGGTAAAATCCAAAACTTTCGAGCGCAACATGGGGCAATCAATCTGGACAGCTCAAAACTACCATCAAACACACTTTAACTCGACAAGCAAACCGCTGGTGTATGCATAACAGACAGTATATAGTATACGGTTATAAATAATAAAGCGTGCAGTAACTAATATTAAATAGTGGAAAATATACTCCTTTATGCGAACACGTGATGATGGGTGTAAAGACGTGCTAAAACAATTGTTCTTCCATATTGTACCAAATGCGGCGGTGCTTTATGATCTTGGCGCCTGTTCTGTTTTATGGCGGCAACAAATCAAACTTCAGATACATAGAGTAACAAACGGGTTTTGCACTTGTATTTTGAATTAATACCCGAAGAAGCATACAATTAAACTCGCGATATGGAGTTTGGATAAGAAATAGTGTTGCTACATTATGTTGTAACTTGTAATACATTGTAAGCTATTGAAATACGAAATTGATGTAAATACTGTGTGTGTTTTGCTTTGATTGTGATATTCATTTTAAATATAAAACAAACAACGTCATCTACAACTAGTTTAGTTAGTATTAAAGCATGCTGCTTTAGTAAATAAACACTTACTAAACAAGATAAGAAATACAGATATTAAAACAATCGAGACCGGCATTTCCGACTAAACATTTTTTTATCATCGCTTGAGATGTCAAATTCTGTCACGAAATAAATGTGCTTTAATACGGTAGAAAAGATTTTGAATTTCAATATTGAAATTATATAATAATGAATGCACATCAGTTCAAAAGGTTACGCTTGAGACAGCATCGCAGAAAAATCTTTCTTGAAATTCATTATTTGTTGTTCATAAGACAAATAATCCATAAATGAAAGATAATTTAGAAGCACTAAATGTGTCCTGGTCCGATCGACTGGCTGTGTTTTAATCAACGATGAAATAGTGGGAAGCATTAATTATGTTGGTATAAACACGACATTGTCTTAAAAAAACTATGTTCAGCGTGAAGTTACATTTCATTGTAACTTAAAACTTATTATTTCACACCTGTATGATTTTAACCAATTGAAAACTTTTGTTTACATCACGTGACGATAAAATAGAAACCAGTATTGTACTGTATGATTTGATATGCATAAGTTTCTTAAGGCTATAATAGCATCATCAGAAACCTACAATCCAAGAAAACCATATCTTTTTCGTACTGGACTCAGTCCCAAAAATCCATATTTTTTCCATATTGGACGAGACAACTCGATTTTTTACCCTTCCGAGTCGTTCGGAGTTGCTCCCCTTGTCCACAACTCAATGGACATGGTAGATTTATTTTCTCATCGTTTTAATCCCATTTTCACACAAGTAAGAAGAAATAAAGTGTAAAAACAGGATGGGGATGAAAAAATTAAAATCAACTTTTTCTCGAATTTTACTTCAAAACTGCTATACTGTAGATGGATAGAAAATGGTCTAACTAAGAAAATAAATACCCACAACCCTGTGTTTATTTCAGAAATAACAATTTAACAGTCATTTTTCGATTTTTATGTCTGCTTATAATTAACGTAAACATAGTCCGGCAGCGATGAGAGATAAGCGGTGAACGATAAGGTTGTCTGGCACCCCTCCTATGCCAAACGGCTTTCGTGAATTACTTATGACGTAATGTTATAAACATTGTGACGTCAATTTCCCAAACACAACTTCGGAAAAACGTTTGTTTTTCATTGTGTTTCATCATTTTGGTAAGTTTGCGTTTAGAAATCTACTTCAAAGTGCAAGACGGTATGCAAGAAAAAGTTTCTATTATGAGACACTTGGCTCAGATGGAAATATCCGTTACCTCGGGTAACTCTGCAGAGCCTCGTTCCCGCCAAAACAGTTACCCTCGGTGGCAGATATTTCTATCTGAACCTCGTGCTCATGACAGAAACTATTATTCTACGTGTAGTGGTTGGTAGTTTTGGCGGTAATTTTGCACGTGATTTTAGTGCGTTACATGTGTTGAGCAAGCCATTCGAGGGTATATCGTCAAGCCGTCGAGTTATCAAATTTGACAACGGAATGTTTTATAACTATTTCATTCGAGTACATTAAAACTTACTTTTAAAACTGTTTCCACATTAAGTGCATTGGATTTTCAAAAGGATGTTTGTAAACCGGTGGCGGCATAGCTCTTTCCGTGTACCAGTGTATCAGTGACTGTAATATCGTAACCAACACTCGGTGTATATCATTTATGAAATATCAACTTAAACTAGAGCTATCACTAAATGTGATTAATACCCCCAAAAGGATTGCTTTATAAACTGAAGAAGTTCGTAGTAACATAATACCTTGCAAACAAACTAAAAAGAGATATTGTTCTTAGCAGTTCCTCTCATTGTGCTTGACCATTGTATGAAGTTGTATTGAATTCCAACTTGTAGTTTTCGAAAAATGTTCCAGACAGGGAAAAGTAACAAAGGGCAATAACCCTGTAATTAGTCAAGATAGAGTTATGGTTCCTGTGCACTGCACTCCCTCTCACTGTGCTTGACCATTGTATGAAGTTGTATTGAATTCCAACCAGAAGTTTTCAAGTTATGCTCCGGACAAGGAAAAGTAACAAAGGGCAATAACTCTGTAATGAGTCAAGATGGAGTTATGGTTCCTGTGCACTGCACTTCCTTTAAATGTACTTGACCATTGTATGAGGTTGTACTGAATTCCAACTAGTAGTTTTCAAGTTATGCTTCGGACAAGGAAAACTAACAAAGGGCAATAACTCAGTAAATACTCAAGATAGAGTTATAGTTCTTGTACACTGCACTTCCTCTGAGTGTACTTGATCATTGTATGAAGTTGTATTGAATTCCAACTTGTAGTTTTCAAGTTATGCTCCGGACAAGGAAAAGTAACAAAGGGCAATAACTCTGTAATTAGTCAAGATGGAGTTATAGTTCTTGTGCACTGCACTTCCTCTCAATGTGCTTGACCATTGTATGAAGTTGTATTGAATTCCAACTAGTAGTTTTCAAGTTATGCTTCGGACAAGGAAAACTAACAAAGGGCAATAACTCAGTAAATACTCAAGATAGAGTTATAGTTCTTGTACACTGCACTTCCTCTGAGTGTGCTTGATCATTGTATGAAGTTGTATTGAATTCCAACTTGTAGATTTCAAGTTATGCTCCGGACAAGGAAAAGTAACAAAGGGCAATAACTCTGTAATTAGTCAAGATGGAGTTATGGTTCTTGTGCACTGCACTTCCTCTCAATGTGCTTGACCATTGTATGAAGTTGTATTGAATTCCAACTAGTAGTTTTCAAGTTATGCCACGGACAAGGAAAAGTAACAAAGGGCAATAACTCTGTAATTAGTCAAGATGGAGTTATAGTTCTTGTGCACTGCACTTCCTCTCAATGTGCTTGACCATTGTATGAAGTTGTATTGAATTCCAACTAGTAGTTTTCAAGTTATGCTCCGGACAAGGAAAATGCAACAGACCGCCCGACCGACCGACCGACCGACCACCGGGTGACTCCTATATACCCCCCTAAACTTCGTTTTGGGGGTATAATTACTGAATGTATGAACTGTGTGCTAAACTAACAACAAGAACACAATCTACACATCAGGCAAATGGGGAGGATAAGGTAACACAACAAGTCAACGTCTGTCCCAGCGTACGAAAAGTGACGTATAAGAGATCAAAGGGTAAAAAGGGCCGAGTTAGAGCTGGTTTGTCAACCTAAAGAGCGAGATAAAACAAAAACAGAAAGAAAGAGAATCACAAGATAAGTATTCTTTTTTAATGTTCAAACCTATCATTAAAGAGATATCTGTATATAACTGTATAACTGGTGTCAAACAAAATAACTTCAAAAGCATGTATGTCAGAACATGTGCAAGTATTTATACTCAACTCCGGGTTTTAGCTATACATTGTACTATCCAGTAATCATCGGTGAAATTAACGTTTTAGTTAAAATTCCATAATCTAGGTAAGATTTTTTGTACAATTAGCGTGTGGACAGCGATTTATTACAGACGATTTGATTATCTGATTAGTTACGCTAAAATGGGACATTTTTCGATATAACTTGTGTTTGTCTATCGTTTTGCGTTCATTTAGCGCATTATGTTCATTTAGCGCATGATTGATGTTTTGTTGATGTAAGTTGTAGGGATTGCCCCCCTTTAAAGGTACTTTGGAACCTTAAACAAAAACAAAAATGATAGTAATAAACAAAAGGATATATTTACTCAGAAACCTAAGCTTCAAACTTTGTAAAAACGGCAAAGATAGTCATGTAAGAAACGGAACATAACTCTTTTCTTAGAACCGAACCATACATTCATACTTGTATGAAACTGGCAAAACCTTCATAAATATTTGTTTATTTTTGTGGGAATGGTGATCTGTTAAGGAATGCCACAATATTGCACAGCCTTCGTAAATGCGACATTTCGCGTTATAATTATGTTCCATTTGTCGGATGCTCACGATATTTAGGCACCGACCCCTAGCAGGCCGGGTGCTCATAAGTTTTTCGGCAGACACCACAGCAGGCCGGGTGCTCAAAAGTTTTTTCGGCAGAGACCCCTAGCATGCCGGGTGCTCAAAAGTTTTGACAGAGACCCCTAGCAGGCCGGGTGCTCGAGTTTTATTTTGGCAGAGACCCCTAGCAGACCGGGTGCTCATTTGTA
>JAFMSR010000010.1:38374576-38545034 GCA_022818135.1 Saxidomus purpurata | reverse complement strand
AACAACAACGAAAGCGATAATTTCCATCTTATTAGGCATCTTCAGAGAGTAGAGATGAGGATATTTTGAGCCCGTAACGTATAGAACGAAGTCCGTGTAATGTTATAAAATTATTTGATTAAAGTATAAAAATACACGAGTTATGTCGAGTTTTTTTATATGCAAATGACACCAACTTCTGTTTCTGTTTGTTTCTATCAAAATGAAATCTATGTTTCATTCTTAAATGTGTAAGAAAAGTACCATGTAAATGTATCGAAACGATCTAAATGTACGCATGCACGTGACTTACAAACTATACAAATATGGACGATATTATTTCCATTGACGATGAAAATGAAAACACAAATGACCGATCTAATTACAACATCTAAAATGATGAGCTTGATTTTTCATGACACGTTTTCTTGTGGGTAGTTTAAAGAATTAGATTTACAATTGAATTAAGAATGTAAATCAAAATAGTTTACACGATTTTGTTGGTTAAAAAAATTTCTGACGCAAATCTATTTGAAAACTCAGTTCATTCCCGTACATATCAAAGCGCTGTGATCGCTGAAGGCCTGGGGGCTATAGGTTAACTCCCCGAAAAACAACTTTTGCGCTGAACCTTATCTAAAGCGCGTGTCGAAATGTGCAGAGGACGAAATTCAATACATGATACAGAATGAATGATTCACTAATATATTGGTGACAGGGAAGTTTGTTTTATTATAAAACGTACGTTGAATGAAAAATAATCACATAGTCAACATTATAAATTGTTTAAGCCAATAAAAATAATTCGATCTGCGCTTTGTACAACTTCAAGCGATATGATCTGATGATGTGGATCGAAAATTATTGTGTACCAAGGACAATACCTTGAAACAGAAATAAACAAAGCAATACCAGCAATGAAATATAAATACAATACTGTACAATGTGTATAACAGAGAAAACTAAAAATGATTCTGGGTTACCTTGAAGTTGTAATCGGTGAAACCGTTCACTGGGCCTTGACATGCAGCGTCCTCGATAAATGGCGGGTGATTTCGATCACGTGAGTTCCTTCTCGGGAATGTACATTAATTATATCTTTTTTTAGAGAAATTTATTTTTAGGTAAATATATATGTAATCGTTCGTAAATAACAAAGTTGTCAATGAAATAACATCGGAAATTTGAAAATCAAACTACAAACTCTTATATCGAGCTCCGTACGTTTCCGTAAATTTCCGTAAATATCCGTACTTTTCCGTGATATGGATATGATTATCTTCCGTAATCAGCTAACAGAGCATTAATTTCTAAAGCAGAAAAAAATATGTAATGCAACCCGTAAGCTATAAACCTTCCGGCAATCGCTTAAAGTTGTATGTACTTTTTATTTGTAATATGTTCTTATCATATGCGACATTCAAACAGAAGATTGATCTGGTCTGTCTTGCACTACTTTCGCATAGCGCATGTTTACAGTTGTTATTTGCACATAGCACAGCTAAATTTCTTGCAGTGTTTGAAAAGTGGTATGCTAACTTAGGCCTTGGGGACTTTCAGTCCCCAGGCCAAAAATGTGTCATCGGCAACCAGAAAGATATACTTTCTGAACATTTATAGGGTTGCTGGAAACTTTCTTTTGCTGAATTGCTTTTTACCAAGTTGTACATATTTATGTTTTTCAAGATTGAAACTTGAAAACATAAATAATGGTTTCATAATTTTAATTGGGCACTTTGCATGTTAATAAACTATATTGTTGTTGTTTTTGTTGTTGTATATTGTTGTGTAATTATCAAATGCAATTGACCAGTGTGCAATATGCAATAATGTGTGACCAGTTAGATTGCTGGCAGGGGAGCGCCAATTAACAACAAATCATATCGCATCCTTTGTTGTGACTTGTGCCTTTAATTCCTTCAATGGTTAGATCTACCATGGCAACGTTGTTAAAACGAGATATTGTTAAGGATTTGAAACTTTTATAGATTACTGGAGTGTTTCGCACCATGTAAGTTAAACTTCTAGCAGAGTAACTTTTTTATTCTATATAGGGCCTTTGTTCTACATTATTTTATTCAAATGATTTTGAATATAAATGACGGTTTTTTTTTTTATAAAGACTAGATCTTAAAAACATGTGTCTTAAATAATTTCATAATATTTTGTAATAAAATACATTTTGTTACAAAAGTTTCAACCTAATATTCTCGTATATGATGTAATTCGGCATGATTTAAGTTATACAAGTAAAGTTGCACTTGGGGGAAATCTAGATTGGAAAAGTTTGTAAGAAACAAAGTCTTAAACTTATTCCTAAAGAAAATAATTAAATTGAACAGATCGAGATCATTCTACAAAGGCCGAATTTAAAATACATTTTCTGTCTTTTCTTGTCGTGCATGAGCGACTGAGCGGACATTTAACGCTTGGACCGTTTCACGCAGTTGCTAATCTAGAATTTTTGAAACGTTCGTGATACAGTCACATGAAGTTCGGACCCGAAAAGTTATATATTAAACACCCCGGGCTGACCATAAAACATATATAATTCGTATTATATATGCTTGATAGTCGGGCCGGGGTGTTTTATAAGAATGACTTTCCAGGGCCCAAACTTCATGCGACTGCGGTTCGTCCCTATTGTCTTAGTCACTGATTTTTGATATTAGAGTCCCAAGGTTACTGGTGTAGGCTTATTCTCTCACTCCATTTGTTGCTGCATCCACCCAGAACACACCAAGCGCCTCCCATTTACAAAAATAATATAAATTGTAAGTTAATCGTGTTTTTACACGGAGTTTTGTGTGCTCGTTTACTATAATCAATGTAACGGATCTTTCTCGAGTACTGCAAGTGACGACACACGGAAACTTTTCCGATATTTTACGGAAGTCGCCGAGGATCGTAATATTTGCGTTTCGGTGAAATACCGGCCAATTTGTATTGGTGATTTATGTCCCAATAAACACGTTTCTTGTCGAAAATTTCCGCCCAACTTGGTTCAGTGCACTTAATTAACAAATGGCATACAAAATATTAACAGGTGAAATTTTCAATCAATGGGACCTTTAATTATACAGTTAATGAGCATAGTCATATTGACTTCCTATATACTACATTAGGTCGCGCTTTAGCAAAAACTGCAAATACTTTTATCCCTGTCCAAACTTATAAACCCCACTTAAAACCGTATTGGTGCCAAGAACTTACCGTGTTAAATAGAACAATGAAAAATCACAGGAAAGAATGGTTAAAGTCTGGATCATTAAGGTATGGACCCTCGTTTATGAGATTAAAGGAATCGAAACAGTTATTTCGAACTTATCATAGAAAAGCAGTCGAGCAATATATGGTTAAGATGTATGATGATATTGATCGAGCTGCTGAAGCTGATCAAGAGCAATTTTGGCATTTGGTTAATCTTAAACGTAGCTGCTTGAACACAGTCCCGGGTGCTGAAATAAATTTCAACGGGACACTTTGCCGAGATAACAGCTCCATTGTTCAAGGATTGCAAACATATTTTCAACAATTATACTCTGTTGATGATAATGAATCGTTTGATAACGACTTTAAATCTTATACGTTGGTGAAGAACTAAACAGATTCTTTTCTTCTGAAAAGTTTCATCACGAACAGTCAACATCAAAAGTTACAGTTGACATGATAAATTCCATGCTTGCGTCTGTTAAACGTAACAAAGCGACAATATTACGTATGAGCATATACTCTAGGGTGGCAATTTAGTCCGGAAAGTTCTTGCTAAACTTTTAACTGCTATGTTAGAGTTTTCTTACATACCTTTAAGTATGAAAAAGGGTTTAATTATCACGATGTTTAAAGGCGGAAAAAAGATAGAAAAGATCCGAATAGCTACCGGGCTATTACTCTAACACCCTGCTTTCTAAAATTGTTTGAAAAGGTTTTGTTACAACGGATGCAGGCTACTGAAACACTACGGCCGCCTATATTACAAGGCGGATTTCAAAATGGCCTTGGGTGTGTGATGTCATTATTCAGTATACGAGAATGTATTTATTTTGCTAAAGAAAATAAGAGCAAGCTATATGCGTGTTTATTTGGACAGTAAGCAAGCCTTTGACAGGGTATGGTTAAATGGTCTGTTTTACAAACTTATACATAACGGTATAGATATTAAAACTTTGCAGTGTATACTAAACATGTATTCTGGTTTACACAGTTCTGTGCGTTATAGAAATATCATATCTGATTGCAGCTTCCCAATCCTTCAAGGTACCAGACAAGGGGGGATAACCAGTCCGTTCCTGTATTTAATCTATATTGACGGTCTTATTCGACAGTTGGTAGACTCTGGATATGGTCTATGCATTGCTAATATAGACTGTAGTTCTCCAAGTGTCGCTGATGATATGGTATTACTATCATTGTCTAAAACAGGTCTACAGAAAATGCTTGATATATGTAGCGCATACTCTTGTAAGTGGCGGTACCTTTACAACCCTTCAAAATGCGGAATTATGGTTTTCAATGAGTCCAGAAATGTTCTCACTAATCGAACATGGCGCTTAGGAAAAAGTAATATTGTAGAAGTTGAGAATTATACGCATCTCGGAGTCATTTGTAATAAATATCTGAAAACGTCGCCTAACACTGACGAAGCATGCAGAAAACTAAGAAATACATTGTTAGGACTTATCAATGCTGGTTTACATGATAATGGGCTTCATCCGTCAACTTCATTAAAAATTTACAAATCGGTCGTACTTCCGAGAGCCCTTTATGGCTGTGAATTATGGTCCGATTTAAATAAGACACAGATACTACATCTTGAAAAAACACATAGGTTTTGCATCAAATATATACAAAATATTCCGGTTTATACACGCACTGATATTTGTCTCAGTTTAGCTGGTGTTGCGCCACTGGAGTCGGAAATAGAATACAAGAAGTTGCTATTTCTTGGTCAACTGTGTAGTCTTATAACAAGGCACATATCTAAACAGTTGTTTACATATCGTTTAATTTCTTTTTATCAAAAGAACCGTCATGTACAGCTAGGTTTTATACCTGATATTGTAAAGATTATTAGGAAATATTCCTTAGAAAACTGTATACTCGAGTACATCTCATCTGGTCGCTTTCCGTCTAAGACGCGCTGGAAAACTATTGTACGCAAAACGGTTTACGATATTGCAAATGCTTCCTGGACATCTAGGATACAAACTGATACTCTCTTGTCTACCTTTCTCGTTATAAAACCGCAGCTTACCGAAACTGCCGAATTGTGGGAACTAAGCAGGTCAGCACCGTCTCTGTCAAAGCATTGCAGTAATTGTATCAAAATTATGGCCAAGTTTTATAGTGAGAACTTCTCTAATTTTTGTAAAAGATGTCAAAGCTATTTTGATGATACATCATGTGAACATCATTTTAGAGTGCGCGTATTTGTTTAACGCTCTTTACTTCTTATGCGGTAAACAGTTTCCGATAATTTCTTATCACTTGATGGTAAACGTAAAATAATTGTTTTTTAACAGGTTTTAGGAATATTATAGATAATAATGAGTTCAATCATGATGTATTGAAATCTATTGTACCTTCTTTGAGCAAACTCTGGGTTCACTTTCGCTCAACGGAGTAGGATGTAATGTACATTCACAATTTATTTTTACACTTGTATTTCTTGTGCAAATGTACCGCAATTATAAGTTTCTCTCCTTGGTTTTCGCTTTCGTTCTAAGGATATCAAATATTTACAAGCATAACTTCTTCCTATCATTAATTTTTTCATAATGTGAAAGATTTATAAATATTTAGGAAGTAAGTATTGAATTTTTATTAGCGTGACTTCTCCTTAAGGTAACTTGCCCAGGAACAAAATGGCCACCAGTGAAAACATGATGATATCACTAAAATGTAGTCTGGTGGTCTTTTGACATAATACACAATCAAATTACTGTTATATAAGCTTTTAGAACCTGTATTAGTGTGTTTTGTTGCAAATATTGTTAAAACATGTCATTTCAGTTCTTGGGTTTACTTACATGAAAAATATCCAATTTTTGTGCAAGTTTCCTGACAAAGTCAAATGATGAAATTATTCAAACCTGCACTTATTTACTAGTTCAATGTCTCCTCCAGATGCTCGACCATAGAAATAGTTGAGCTGTTCTTTCAATCTTACACATCAACAGTTTATAACACATCACTAAATTGTGAAGTCCACATGCTTGAGTTATGGCTTAAGGTAGAGCGCTATTGTCTTTAGTGGGTGGGGTGCATGGTTTTTTCAATTTTTATTTTTCCCTTTAATGTATACTGTGTTTGTTTTGGTCGGGATGTCATAATATTGTAGTATACTGACACTAATAATTCATGTAAAGAGAACTATAAATCAGTGAATAATTATAAAGAACGGATACATTTTGAAACATATTCTTGCTAGTTGACGAACAAAGACTCTGTGACAGATTCAGTGGAAATAAAGAAACTAAAACATAGTTAACACCATTATTAACATAATTTTGTTTAATTTTTCTGTATCAAATACATAATTTGAAAAAATATGTAAAGACAATAAGAGCGTCTTGCAGTATTTTATATGGCTTGGTAAACAAATAATTTTACAACAAGAGTATGTTGATTATATGGTATAAACTATGTTCTCCGTGTCCTCTGCACTCAATACAGTTCTACTTATAGTGCTACCAATCTTTGATAACACCCTCATTCACATGAACTCAGCCCTCAGCCCTGTGCCCTAAGCACTGAAAACACCGTTTGTAGAAGTAACATCCCCGCCTGAAGGAGCTAGCCCCGTGTCCCCTGCTATCAATACATTTCCTGTAACAGTCATTTCTAGTTTTCAGACCACCTCTATATGCCCCGTGTCCTGTAGTATAATTGCAGGGTAACTAGGTGCTGCGGGGCTAACTTCACGGGGCTGTGGGGATAAATGGGGCTGCGGGGCTAACTTCATACTCGTTTATATTTCCAGCTTTTATTCAACAATATAAGATATTTTTCATGGAAAACTAAATGCAGTATCAAAGTTTGCTAGACTGGACACCAGGTTTGACATACTTTTTCGGAGACAAACATGTTGTATTCTGGACCTGCATTCTCGAAGCATCCCTTTATCTGAACACATTGACCTTTTTCGGTGTCATAAGTCCATATCTTTCTTTCCCTACACGGGCCGTCTACCGTAGGTGGAGGCTCCAAACAGTACATATCCACTGGAAATAGGCATAAAGTATTGATTTAAAAGCGCAATCGATCAATAGGTCAATCATAGTAGCTTGCATTCAAAACTTTAACCAAAATTTCAAAAAGTCAAACCAGGGTCATAATTTGCGTTAAATTCAGTCAAAAAGTTATCTAAGTTCAATACAGTCTTCATGCAAGGTTATCAAGCAATCGGCTTAGATAACTTCTGACTGAATTTACAACAAAGTATAAACTATAAACTAACAAAGTATAGCTCTTGTTGAAGTAAGAAACGTTGGTTAAAGTTTTACATGCAAGACACTATCGTGTACATACTTCAATAACCACCCATGGGAGTTAATAGAAACTTACCAATTGTATTCAGGGATATCAAACAAGTAAATTAAATAACGCCTGGCTTAATTCAATACACTGTTTTCATGAATCAGTGAGCAAAAGACTGTTCAGTGTAAGTAAGGTTTAGAATATACATGTACATACATTCCTGAGGTTCAATGTTTCCATCATCTTCGCCACCGTGTACCATTCCCAACACAAGCATTACAAAAACAATAACAAGCTTCATCCTTCTGGTTCCTTGAAACTATAATGGTAAATAATTTACATATATATCAAAGACAGTTGTTTAAGATATCCTTATATAAATATTATATGATTAAGAAGTTATTCAGTACAGTATAACATATCAATTCAAACTAATGCTGAAAACATTTATTCTCCATTTAAAGTAATAAAAATAATGGTTGATATACTAGTACTGTCAGCGTGGAGAGGACTGAGGTAAGGTATAAATACCTATCAACCGTTTTTAACAGTGGACGTGTCAGAAAGGCACCGGTAGATGTGGCAAGTGTGTCCAGATGTTGCACGGAAAAGACACGTGGTACAAGCAAGTTGTCAGATTGCAAAGCTCATGATTGTCGTCGGCGTTGTCCGGCTAGTTGTAAATCAAAATATAGACTATTAGCAGTGTCGGTACATCTGATCTTGTATATGTTACAATAGAAACTATTGGTATTTTGGCTAAAGCAATGGCTGCATGTACATATACGTCTGCCTTTGCAAGAATCTTCTTCGAAATAAAAGTATGTAGATAGCTAATTCACATTGCCAAATAAACAACGCACGTACGTTTCAACCTGACTTGTGTATTAAATACAGTATGTGGATTCAGTGTGCACCAATACAATTTATTTTTGGTTTTTAAATGTTTGTATAAAGCAAAAATATATGTGATGTGTACGTAATGCATGTTAATGGTGTCCAGTTGTGTGCATTGCTTTATATGCATGTTTTCATTATTCAGCATTTACATACAAGTAGGCCCTAAAGAACACTCGGCTCTAATTGAGATGTAATTGAATAATCTGTAAAGTACAAATGTAGACTTCAATTTAATCTATCTGCTCTCCCACGCAACTTTTACATATTCTCTTTTTGTGATATAATTTATATTTTGTATTTTGATACTTTGGAACACAACATAGATTCATTTCATTCCATGACGTTATGTTTACAAGGTGTTTTTGTTTACATTAATTTGCATATCAACTTCAATTTTTGGAAACATGACAGAATTTCACATTCAACTTACAGGTTTTTATTACGAATACACTAAACCTATCTAAAATCACATGGTTTCTTTGCAATATTTTATTATTATTTCAGTGTTTGCCCTACATTTCTGTCCATTTGCCATAAACTTCTGACAGGTTACTCTATGTATCACTCTATCTTGATAGAGCGAGACTTTATAGACCTGTTTGGGCATGACGTCATAAAATGTAGATGTAGGGCAAACACTAACTCAGTTAGAGGCTAAAGGAGTCGGTTGCTAGCGCTCCTTCCTTTGGATTTCTATATTATATAAATTTCTCTAGTTAGCCTCTAACTATTACTATAATCATTGTAACGTTTGATTCATAAAAGTTGACAAATTAACAGCGTTTAATTGCCTGTCAGTTTTAATTGTTTTTAGACATGTTTCACCCAGACAACAGATTGTAGTGGCATAATGTCACAGGTTGCTAAACTTCAAATGGACAAAGGAAAGCCTGTTACCACAGTACGTAAACTATAAACGCACGCACCATTTTAGCCAACATCCCGTAAAACTCACAGTTATCGCCGTTATTTCATTTAGATTAGATCAATATAGGTACGTATCTCTATTTTTGTTTAAGGTCTGTTTTTCTGATATACTTAAACACAAGGATATGTTTCTGTGTTTTTATATACCTACACATTGAATCTGTTTTTTATATTATGTTTGCTTATGTCTTTGCGTGCTAGGCATTTAAAGAGCAAAGGTATATACATTGTGCCCGTACATTTTCCCTTAGCCAAACAAAAACGAAATAGTTTTTATCTTATGACTTTTTCTTTCATTTGTAGTTTAAACAAGAATGCAGCCAGTTGTAAAGACGAGTGTGATCCTCTTGTTGACGATGATGATAGTCAACGCTGCCAGAGCTGGAGAAGACGGCGACACTACCAATGGTAATTTCAATGACATGTTTATATGTTAATTGGCTTATACTTTTCAAAATATACTAAATGTTTTTTAAGATGTTCAAAATGGATAAAATCTGTCAAATGATTCTCGGAATACGGTCAATTACATTTACTGCTCATATGGGAAGTAGTCAGGTAGTATTCAGTATACTTTTGTAGTCATGACACACTTCATATACATTTGTATAATCATTTAATAACTGTAAAGTGTCGTGTACTAAAGTCTGTCCCACGCAATCGGTAGACTTCGATTAAATATCGAATATGCACATGACATAAATATTAAATACACCAGCATCACTGGAACATTAATATCTCCAGGCCACTTTTTCATTTGTTTGATTAACTTGACATTTTAGTCAAAATTTGAATTTTTGTGATTTTTCCCATAGGCCGTAATGTTAATGACGCGACGTCGCTAAATCCAATATGGCGGCGCCCGTAACGTCGCTATCGGGGATAAACTCAAAGTTAGCGACGTCAGTTTTTATATGACGCTAACGCGTTCTACAAAACATTTGCAACGTCTTAATACCAGTTTTTTCTGGGTTGCTACAGCCGTCGTGTTTATTACTGAGGAAGAGTAAGGGCTTACATTGCAGTATTTAAAATTTTTATATAACGACAATGATTTTAATCATTTGCCGTGTAATTTAGACACAGGAATCTCGCCCAATCCTAGAATGAAAGTTATCTGACCCCGCTGCGCCAATACATACATGTACCCTACGCTCAGGTAAGAAAATGTGTACCGAAAGTTTATGTAATAGCCTGTGGCGCACGGCTGCAAACCAATTATAGAAGGAATGCATGGCGAGCCGACATGTACATCCTGACTTCACGCAACACACTGAATTAATGTTTTAGATACAATAACTCACTTAGATGATGTTGTGCTTCTCAAACCGCTTTAGGGAATCGGGTGGGGAAGATGTGATGGGAAATTAGGGCTGAAATTCGGTCGAGTGATTTCTACATATTTATTTATGCTCAATTTCGACACTTCCGCCATTTCACTGGCACCCTTAGAACGTCCCACAGACATTTATACTCCAAGAATTCGAGGACGAATTCTAGTTAGGAGGGGATGTGTAGAGGTATACTTCCTGGCCATTGAGCTAGCTTTTATGGCACCGCGAGGTGGTAGAGGATCCGCGTAGGGTCATGCATATATAGTTGTTAGCATAGCTACGTCGTATAGTAGAGCACCGACGGAATGTTCAGAGCTAATTACAGAAATCATACTACATGTATTCTTAATAACCAGTTGACCGGCGATGATTTAAATTTTGTTTTAGTATAGGATGAGTTTTGGACACAATAGTTATATTGGTATGTAACTTCCACCCAAAAAGGGGTTGCGATCCCTTTTCCTGTCCCTAGTTTCGGACCGGGGAAAGGTGGCCAGTCAAAATGAGTTTAAGATAGATCATCTATAGATCTATAAAGTAGACATTAAATGTGACATTCTATGTAATTTGTCTCATCCGGTCCTCGAGGATTTAAGTGCAAGCGATACCTAAACACAAGATAGATCATGTACGTTTATCGGCTCTATAGGCATTGCAAATGTTTAGTTGCTCGCCGTGAATTTTATTAATATAGTGACGTCAGCAATTACGTAATATGCTCACATCAGTAGGTACATGTAGTAACCTAAATAGTTAACTGACGCCATTTTTATGTATATGGATGTAAAGACCATCATATATTAGGAATGTTGTGATTCAAAGGGATGTGACTGGATTCCAGTTTCAACTGGAGGAATTACATAGGACGAGGATTTCATAAAGTTACGGGTCTTTTTTTCGTGGTATGCTAGTGTTTCAATAATATCCCACGGTTGTTTACCCGGAGATCGGTGTGTAGGAAACTAGAAATTACAGTAGGTCATTCAACGCATGTTTAAAAATCTCTGTAGATCTACTTTTGAAAATATACTATTTTGATAAGTAAGTGAGGCTTGCTCGTGAAAGACGGAGGAGAGTATGTGAACAAGACGGTCTAGTTCTTCATACTTTGAATAAAGAACATAAATCCCCGTAAGTTTTTTTTCTACATTAATTAAATTTTCAATTAGCATTCACAATTTGGAGACATTCCCAGAGATTTTAGGAATAAGGACACGTGCATTTTCGTGTACATCATCCAAAACAAAGATGGCGTCGAAAATACACAATGGACAGCTGCCATAGAGAAACTTTATTTAAGGATAACAAGAAAACCAAGGAACCGATCGAAAAATCCTTTAAATTTGGGAGGGTGACTTTTTCATAGATTATCAAACAGGTATTTATTTTTAGCTGTGTTGTCCAAAAGTACCTTTTCCAGGCCAAAGTTGAGTTTCCCATTGGGATGGGACAGACTTTAGTATGAATATATATATATTGTAACATGAGAATGAATTGTTATATAATTGTTTATGACAAGTAATTCAGGCTGGGCTTAAATGCTTTCAAAGAAGCGAAGCAAAGCTCAGATATGAAAATGTATGGTCATTCTAACACTAACCCTTGTAACCATATCTCAAATATTAAATAATTTTAGCTCATATGTATTTTTAACAGTTTTTGAATGTTTACATATATGGTAAAATTATTTCACATCGTTAGAGTTTCACATTTGTCGAATGCCTTTAAGTATGGGGTAAAATGCACTCATGTTCAGTAGAGTCCAACAAAAAAATCGTGAATTGTCAGGGATAACAGAATGCTGAACTGGTTTAAGCTGACATGATAAAAAGAATTCACGCCAATATTTGAGCACATTTATGGTGAGAAAGATATTTATTATTTCATAACTGATCTAACCAAGTGATTTCTTTTTGTCGCAGTTGATGAACATTGTGTAAATAAGGCAGAACAAGAAGAGCCCACGTGTTTGTTCAAGGGTACAATATGGACATTCGATGCTTCGTCTGGGAACTGTGTTGCTAAGACTGGCTGTTATCCAAGAGTTGCACCGGAAAACAACGTCTTTAGTCGCCCTGATCACTGTCTTATGTGGTGCAAAAAAGAATAAACATCTTTTTCTTTAAAAAAAAATGACCCTGAAATTGAAGTTTCATACAATATTGACTGTCCGGTATGAATAGAATTGCATTCGCATAACGGTCGTCCTGTTTTTCATGTATCGTCATAGTCATGAAGAATATTTTACAGGTAGTTGCCGTGTTCGTCCTGATTTACGTCTAATACAAATGAATGCCTGTCTTTCAGTCTATAACATTTCAATAAATGCGTATAGGTAAACATGAAACGACTATCATATTTCGTTTGGTTTATATTAGACGTTTGTTTCACTTTCATTGTGTAAGAATCGGTTCTTTTTGTTACGTCCAAAAAATGTTTTTAAATTATTGTATTTTGTACATCTGAATCCATTTGTAAGTGCTTCTTCCAACTGCTTCTGTAACCGAATTCGTCGAAGGGTCGCCTACATATAATTAATAAACATGTAACGGATTTAAGGTCATTGGTTTAAATTATGCTACCAGCACTTAGATATGGCGAAGTTGGCAGTTACATTCCGAGGAGTTCTTCCCAGGAACTATATGGCTTTGTAAACTTCCCGTGTGTCACAACTGAAATACTGTTTAAACGAATAAAGCACCAAGGAAAAAATAGAGATTAGATAAGGCCAATATACAAGTACTCCCTTGAGTAATGTTATAGTTCCAACTATATTAGTTTTGATTCGAAACACTAACAGAAAAAGTTAAGCACATACTTTCTTGCCCTTGACTTGTATACATTTGCTTATGATCCGTAACAACAATTATTGCATCTGACATATGGATAGATCTTCCTAAATTTAAGTTAGTATACAGCATGTTCAGATAGTATATCTGTGGTCGAAATCAGTCTCACTCAACTTAAAGTATAAGGTCAAAGGCTTAGATATTTGGTATATTGCATAAGTCTGATTGTGTTCTATGAGGTTTGATTTTACAGAATGATTGGGGTCATAATATGATCCGCACTGGGAGTCAGATGTTGTTGTGCATTTCGCATTTGTTTGTTGTCTTTCAAATACATATCTACTGCAAATTTAATGGTATTAATTCTGAAAATAGAAAATATCTTTTCAAATGATATGATACATATGCCAAACCTACGGAAGCGTATGATGGTTGATAGTTACTGTTAATGTCAACTAGACATGTGTGTGGCAATATATTGACATTGCTTGATAGTATTTTGCAATTTTGCGTTATCCCATGAAAAACCAGAACAATTGTTTAAAAACAAAGCGGTTGTTAGACCTCAACAAGCAATCACAATATCATATCTTGCTAAAACTATTACTAAAGAAACTTTTTCCCGAATTCGACACATACTGTTTGGCAAATAAAGTTCTTATCTGACGTATATTTCTCGCGCAAAGCTGACACCAAACACCATCATTTTCTCTGCATTTCTCGGCTGTAATGAATTACAAGAGGGTCAAGATGGTCATATATCGCTATCCTACCCTAAAGACAATGTACCTAGAGACCTAACTTTTGACCAGATGTTACGCAGTTTCGGTCTTGACTAAAGTTCATCAAGACAAACTTTCTTTCAAGATGATTGATGCCGGTGTGTTTTTTTTCAAGATTTGTACCGAAGTCCTACCTTTTGACCCCACGAAACCCAGTTTCAAACTAAACCTAGGGTTCATCAAAACAAACATTCTGATTAATTTTCAAGATGATTTGGTTCAAAATGTGAATTCTAAAACATTGATGTTCTTTAAGTTCACCTTGTGATCTAGATTTTATGATGTGACCAAATTTCAAACTTGACCTAGCATTTATCAACCCAAATTTCCAGAATGATTTGATGCACATTTTGCGTCTGGAGTGATCACAAGGTTTGTCTATTATTTACCTGGTGTCCTAGGTTTTGATCACACGTAATACAGTTTCTATCTTGTCCTATATTTCATCAAGGTAAACTTTCTAACCACTTTTATGGATGATTGGGTACAAAATGTGGTTTCTACAACGTTTAGAATATCTTGTTATTATTTGACATGGTCTATGATTTGACCCCGCGTGACCTGGTTTCAAATTGTGGAAGAGAGATCATCAATAAAAATATCCTGACCAATGTTCATGACGATTGTACTTATAGAATCTTCAGACAGTAAGTGTGGACAGACAGGCGTGCAGGCAGGCAGGCTAGGGTGAACCGAAAAGAGAACATTTCCATAAGTCATCTACTTTAGTTTCACCGATGTTGGAGCTAAATATCAACTCATCTTTAGTAATAAATTATCTTACAAAAGCAAGATAAATCTTTCATGCAAAAACTACACCGTTCAAAATGATCTTACTCGTTGATTCTTAAGAAACGAATGCTACATTTATCATGTAATTATTTCTATTGTTATCTTGCACTTTCCCCGAAAGTTTTCAAACATGATGCGATATTTTGGCATCAAAGCTACATAAAAATCTAGCAACTGGCGACCATTATACGCTTCCGTACAAACCATTGTATGAGCAAATGCATTTAAAACAAATCTTTCGCAGTAATATGACTGTATCACATTGCAAGTTTCACATTAAAGTAAGAACATTTACAATTGTTGTGGTGGAATATTCTATTAAGATTATCGACTACTGAACATTTGCATTTAAATTATATTAGATTTTTTCTAAAACTTCATATATCGCAAACTTCTCATGAATAAAACATTTACAGACATTTATTGACTAATGACTTAAAATAGTTTAATGTATACTCAGCAAAACTAGAAACGTCCCTGTTTTATAGCCGGTGAAGCTTTGTCTGTGTAGTTGCTACATGTTCAATGTACATGTATTTTAAACCCTGGCGATGTTCAGAATACGATCGTGTACAGTTTACCCGATACGCACGGTTTACATATCGGCCAGTAACCGGAACGGTCATTTGCACGTGCACGCTATACATGTCATCCATGTGTTGATTCAGTTCATGTCGTACCATTCATGCGATAGGGGCTATTCTGAAAATTAAATTTTTTCTTTTAATTTTTCACTGTTTTCGATATGCCACGGCTTTCCGAAAACAAGCGAAATCAGGCAATTGGGATGCTTGCGGGTGGGATGTCCGCCAGGGTAGTCGCGCGTCGGTTCGGGTGCTGTCGGAAGACGATTGATCGTCTTGCAGCCCGGTACCAGCAGACTGGGGCTGTTCAACCGGCAGCGACCTGGTAGGCCTCGTGTAACGAGGGCTAGAGCCGATCGTTTCATTACGTTGACGCACTTACGTCAACGTCAATTGGCAGCCACAGTCACTGCTAGGCAATACGGTGTCTCAGGGAAGACCATTCGCAACCGGTTGCGTCGTAACGCCCAACCAATCAGGGCACGCCGCCCGTACACTGGTCAGATATAACCCAACGTCACCGTGCTGCCAGGCTGTTATGGGCGCGACGTCATCTGAACGTGAGAAGGGCTGACTGCAACCGAGTTTTGTTCACCGATGAATCTCGGTTCACAGTTAGTCATGCTGACGGAAGATTACGGGTATACAGGCGTAAAAATGAAAGATTCGCCGATTGTTGCATTGTTGAGAAGAACAGGTTTTGGGGAGGGAGCGTAATGGTCTGGGGTGTGATCATGGGAAACCGGAAGACAGATTTGGTTTTTGTACAGGGCAACATTAATGCACAGCATTATGTTGCAGACGTGCTAAATGCATATGCCTTACCATTTATTCGTCAGCATGGTCCTGGTGTAACATTGATGCAGGACAATGCCCGCCCTCATGTAGCCAGGGTCACCACTCAATTCTTGCAGCAAAACAATGTCAACGTCATGCCATGGCCCGCGGTTGATCTCAACCCCATTGAGCACATATGGGATCAGCTGGACCGCAAAGCACGAGCTAACCATCAGATTGACAATGTTCGCGATCTTACACGGGCGTTACAACAGGAATGGAGGAATTTGCCCAACGCATTGGTATTGCGTTACGTTACGTCGATGCGGCGTAGGATCATTGCATGCATTCATGCAAATGGTGGCCACACTCGGTACTAACGAGATTTACTGGATGTGCCACATTTCTTATTGAAATTCCATCTCTAAACATTCAATAACACCTTTCTGAGTTTTTGTGATTTTCGATTTTGACCCCTACCTCTCTTGACCGGTTATCTCTCGAAAAGTTAACAAGATAGCCAGATGCAATTAATTGGTTTTGATACAGAAATGAATGAACTTGTTTTTCTATTTTGATTCATAAAAGTAACCCTTTTGGTTTTCGATAAATCTTTCCTGAAATATGGAGGGACGTTTCTATTTTTGGTAGGTATATTTTCCTTTGAGGTTTGTCTGATATGTTTGAACAGATGTCAATTAACTGACATGTCTCCAAACTATGCTCATACTTCTATCGTTAATTTAGAATGAAAAACAAAAACAGTGAAATTCTAAAGGTCAGAAAAAACTTATTTTGTTTTTAAGTTGTCTTTTTGAATAAGTTGCTTGTTTCTTTTTATTCTCCAAACATAAAACTGATAAATATCATTTTTGTTTAAAATATGAGTAACCGTGTTGCTTTTAAGAGAAGGTGACAGAGAAAAAGAATTCTACAGTGAAGCGTCTTCGTTTATGGGGAGTATGGATACCGAGTCTACAACAACAACTGTGGGTGCTTACAAAGTCCGTTACTGAATCAAATATGAGCGCAAGTAACTTGTACGCCGTATTGAACATGTTCAAATCCTGAAATAACAAAGTACATGTACTTAGGTGAAAAGTTCGAAAATGTTGAAAATTTTCCATTTATGTACTCGCATGGTAAAGTACATGTGGATGTGACAATGGGTTGATAGTTAGATGTGCATGTGTGTTTGCCGCTGTATTTTACAAGTATTGGTTGATATTTGATACAAGTGACAACAGGCCATTGGAAAAACCATTTTAGCAGTACGAACAGTAATAAGTGTCACAGTTTAAATTTAATATTTTAATATTTAACATTAATCAAATTAATAACGAAATTTGTTAAAAAAGAAAAGTAGAACTAAATGCAAGCTTTCCTAATTTGAAGAGACGAAACATGATATTTTAATATTATGAAGCATAATTAGTGTTTGAGAATATTTTTTGTCCAATCGCAGCGCAGTATTCGCTGCACTTTAACTTGGGTAAATCAATATTAATATACCGAGTCAGTAAATGGGGAAATACTGCAAGATTTACAAAAATGATTTCAAACACTACTCAGTAAGTAGGTTAATGTTCGTTCTGATGTATTTACGAAAATAAATTCGTCTGGCGCGGCGCACTAAACTTAGAACATGGAATATGTTTCAAAACCATAAATAGATCATAAAAATTACGGAAGCGAAAGTCTGTCATTCTATGAACATTTCACTACTTTGTAGTGTTTAATTTTTTCCATGTTCTTGATGCACTGTGACCTTATAAGTGACAACTCATGGTCTAAAGAATATATGCCAAAATATATATACATTGTAAAATCATACTGTTATGTAGAAAGTCTTGTTATTTTGGTAGCTTTTATACAGCAAAATGTAATACACTGTACTATGATTAATAGTATATTTAATATATCGAAGGACCGGAAAAAATGTTAGATTTTAGCACATGAAAATTTATGACAAAATTGGATGTCAATTGACTTCATATCTCCCTAGGAGTTTGGTTTTATCAGAGAAACTTAAACAAAGCTATTTTCTGGAAAATGTTCTGGGGTTTTACTAGTCCTCCCAATCACACTTGTAGGAACTAGGTCAAACAACACAAGTTGTTTTGGAAAAACATCACGTCATTAAATTATTACACAACAAAATAATATCGTAACTGTAATTATCTATTACAAGAAGAAAAGCGGATGAAACTGTATTTGTTTTGGATTAAAATTCAGATGTCTCTCCAAGATTGCGAATAGAGAATTAGGGAAGTGGACAATAACTACAAATTTTCAAGGTCTATATTTCCTATCTCGTCTGCTATGTTTAGACTGGGTACACCAATTTTAAGCTCACCATATTACTGATCAGCAAGCAGCCTGCTTTAACAAAATAGTTCTATAATCAATATTAGCGCATCATAAAGCAGTGGTTGTAAACAGGGCTTAACATTAAGACGTCTTAGACTCTTAGATAAAATATGACTAAAAATTGTTTCTAAATGAAGCAGTTCATTCCGTGTTCTAGATGTAATGTAATAATGGCCTAAAAGCTACGCAGGTTTACAGTCTCATTTGGTGAAATCTAACAAGACTCTTGGGGACTACAAATGTTTCCGATAATTAGAATTATAAATTTGAAAAATAATTAAATGTTCTTTTGAAGTTGCTATGAAGTCATCCTAATATACTATTTTTTAGAACTAGAACGAGTATAATTACTGTGGGAATTCGTCATGTTGCATCTAGAAGTGGTAATATTCAAGTTTATATTTTCACTTTTAATATTGTAACATTTAGACAGGAATCAACTGTCGGATAATTGTTCTGTTTCCCCATTCCAAAATTCGTCTGCTTCCTATGGTATTATAATAAATTAAGGTAGGTCATTTAAAGGTTACTGTGTACACAGATATAAATATTACTACATGTATGAAGTTTCAAAACAATATTGCAATCAAAGGATTCGAAAGTTTTCAATTTAACTCGCGCCTTTAGTACTTCCTGATAGACATACTTTTTTGTATTTAACCTAGAATACTGCGCTTCACTTAAATTGTTTCCAATCCAGTAGTTTTGATTTGAAACATAAACTATATTATGCTTGTATCAAATTAGCAAGTCGGAAGTTAACTAGTATCAGAAATCCGTAGTAATCAGCATTTCTTTTGTTTAGTATTAAGCAGCGCAAATATTTTCATTGATTTTTACTTTATTTCATCTTCCAATATTAGAGTCAAATGTTCTTTCTTTTACATTATCATTAAACAAGCGAATCGTCATTCCTAAAAGCAAACATGGAAAAAAATTGTTTTTCAAACTATATAGATGTATATGTACTAGAGTCTGTTTTAAAAATGCATGTCTTCAGATATCGCATACATTTTATTCATCAATATTAACATACAATTCAAAATGTCTTCACAATAAGAAGTGTATCTCATAAATTAAGTGAATGAATCGTTCGGATGTTGTGTCTAGGTGGCGATAAATTACATAAAGAGGACATTGCGATGTGACAACAGATGTGACTCGGTATATTGTTCACAAAAATTATTCGTATGCCTTCATGTTTCATGCAACATGTATTTTGTCTGCTAACACCTATGTCCGCAAACCAAATTGTCAAACATATGAATATATGGAAATAATCATGGGCAAGACCAATGATACTATGTGAAGAACAGAGAATGTCTACAATGTATACATGTACATACGAGAATTCTGTTTTAATTATCACCTTTGGAAATTAGATAGCTACTCTTTCGGCTTAATAAACATATAGCGTCGTTTTCCGTTTTGTGTTGTCTTTATCGTAAGCTTTAGCATTCTGTGTTATAATTCTGTCCAAACGAGTCCCGGTAGGTTAACAGCCGCTAATTTCACCTATATTTAGATTCTGTGACTTAATAAAACGTGAAGGTAACATCTGTCTCCCATAGAAACACTAGATAACAGTCTTTTACATTCTAAAACAGACAACGGTCACATTTAATCTGCATCTTCCGAACAACTAACATATTTCATTCCACTCGCAATCATTAAAAAGAATGAAAAAGTCGCTTTGCAATTTAAACAAATAGGATATTAAAAAAATATTGGTTTATGCATCTCCACGAGACCTTCTTCATGCCAGATTGACATCTTTATTGAGAAAACAGTCGTAAATGACACTGTTAAAGTCAGATTTCTACGAATTTGTAAGACGGAAGACACAACACAATAAAGTTTCTAGACTGTAGCACGCAAAATGAATAATTTTCAGCAAAGTCAATTTATGAAATGTAAATGCATGCATGTGACAGAAATTAGACTTTTAAAATACAAACTGGAAGAAGAACGGAAAAGGTGACAAAGGTTATGAATTTTGGCGTCATTCATACATATCAGATACAGTAACAGGTTTACTAATGCCAATACAATTCTGTTGACTGTTGTTGATTAGCATTCAGACTCAACATTTAAATCTGGTTCGGATTCTAACACGACCTATGTTATTTCCTTAAATACGCAAAGAAGGAACTAGGTAATATATAAATAAAAGTTAATTCACACTTACAGTACAAACTTATATCAGATAAGTCTCTTATATAAGGATTTACGGATCCGAAACAGTCCGAAAGTTTACTTAAGTAATACACAATACTTCTTATTTCACACAAACTGATAAATGTTGAAACCTGTAAGCTGCTAATCTTTGTTCTTATACACCCGACTAGAAACAAAGTTTATTGTATCTTGACAGACGGACGGACGGACGGACGAATGAACAGACAGATAGACAGACAGTCAGAATGACAGACAGACAGACAGCCAGACAGACAGACAGACAGACAGACAGACAGACAGACAGACAGACGGACGGACGGACAACACCAGATTTATATCCTACCGGCTTTGGCGGAAGATAATTAAACCATAATCTAAAAGTCTTACGATTCTCACGGTCTTACGTTTTTCACGCGACACCGGATCTCGTGCATACTGTTGGGCCTCTGTCGGTACAAGAGCCGGTACCCGATCTTGGCTGCTGAGAGTATCTTCAAAAGAAAGTATGTCCACATGCTAAGTCATATCACAATAGTTAGATTGACATACCAACTAGAATCCTATCTATACATGTACTTACACATGAATAACCTAGCGATTCGTATATTATATGTTTTGTATCTTATTTGCATTAAAAACAATAGGAAACCGACAGTCGTTAGTCGTTAGGACTAGTAAAACTTGAACTTAATCTATATTTTGAGTTTTCTCATACTTTAAGAGTTCATGTCATTGTTTATTTGGACGAATTACTGACTTAAGTAAAACATATAACATCAATCTCTAATGCATTCAATGTCACAACTGTTTCCATTTAAGATGTGTGCGTGATATCACGACAGGGCCTATTCTTGACGATTTTAATACAAATATTGTTGAAGCATCACGCAAAGGGATTTCAATGTGAATTTTCTCATACAATCTTGGTCTCTAAGCAAATGATATTGGTTCGCTAATTAATATTTTTTCTCGAAATCATAAAGTTCAATCTTGATATCATTGTAATGATCAATTATTGCATGGAGCAAGCTTGCTTTAAAGGGGACATATTGGGCGAGGTTTGAATGGGGAAACGTTTTGGCTCTTGAATAAAAATTGACTTAGATAAACAAATTTACTGCTTCTGGATTTACTGACATCCAAAGTGCTAATTAGGCGGAAAAGGACTGACACTCATGTCTTACAAGTTCGAGTTTTCCCGAAAATGCACCTGTAATTGACTGTAAAGGTTTCACGCTTTTTGAATTTATTGACGCTGATATAATCGCCAGGTCATTTACAAATATTATATAATTGCCTACATAAAACATCAAAGAAATGTCAAAGCTATACACTTGCAGTGCCACTAAAGATCAATATTTATATACTTGCTCTCACATTTATATCAAGTGCTGGAATATCAGATTTAGGTTATTGCATCGCAAACAAGTCTGCAATAAATCGTTCACTTCTCGTTAAGACTTGAAGACAATGTGCCGGTATTGCAACACTGGATACCAAGTACATTGTAATAACAATCAATGATGTCAACATTAACAATTATTTCTAGAACATATGTTAACAGTAGTTGTTTCACTAATCTGCCTAATTGAAAGTACTTTCTTTGTAAGAATCATGTTAAACAACTTTGAATTTTGCAATATCTTTAAAGGTCAGTAAGCATCAAGAAAAGCGGATAAATTTCTAGCTGCTTACACTTTAAAGTAGCGATCTAGGGTCAGTAAGTTTAAGAGGATCTTTTTAGAAAGCTAAATGACCTGTTAATGTTTCTGCAATTAACTATTTGTCATTAAGATCTAGTATAACATTCTTTCAACAAACATACACTAGCAATGATATTTTCTGTAACATCAATAACGAGTGCAAGCATATTTCTAAGAACATTTGTACTAGGAAACCAAGATTACAAAATGTAATTTGAAAATTACTTAGCAGTAAATCAAATGTATATTCAATTGCTAATATTGCAATCAGATATCATTAAAAGTACTTTTAAGACTTCGAGAAACTTCAAATGAAAAAATAAAAGTTGAAGTTGCTATGAAATTATCAAATTAAACTAATTTCAAGAATAACTAATCAGAAAGTATGTAATTACATGATAAATCTTGCATCAACTTCAAAAATTGATAAAAACAGTTCCTAGAAATTATCAGTACAAATTACAGTTAAGAGAATAAAAAACAGTCTGTCCAATCCCAATGGGAAACTCAACTTTGGCCTGGAAAAGGTAGATCTACTTTTGGACAACAAAGCTTAAAATAAATAATTACCTGTTTGATAATCTATGAAAAAGTCACCCTCCAAAATTTAAAAGATTTTTCAATCGGTTCCTCTGTTTTCTTGTTATCCTCAAAAAAATTCTCTATGGCAGCTGTCCATTGTGTATTTTCGACGCCATCTTTGTTTTGGATGATGCCTAAAAATTTATGTTCCTTATTCAAAGTATGAGGAACTAGACTGTCTTGTCCACATGCTCCCCGTCATTCACGAACACGCATCGCTAACTTATCAAAATAGTAGCTAGATCTAGATCTACAGAGATTTTTAAACATGCTGTATTCCTAGTTTCCCACAGCTGTGGGATATTATTGAAACACTAGACTCTAGTTAATTTTCAGTGTTTCAAAAGCATACCACGAAAAAAAAAAAAGACCCGTAACTTAATGAAATCCTTATCCTATGTATTTTCTCCAGTTGAAACCACATCTCTTAGAATCACATCATTCTTAATATATGATGGTCAGTACATTCATCTATACATAAAAATGTCGACTGTTAACTATTTAGGTTACTACATGTATACCTACTTATGTGAGCGTATTACGTAATTGCTGACGTCACAACATAAATAAAGTTCGCGGCGAGCAACTAACCATTTGCAATGCCCATCCGATAAACGTACATGATCTATCTTGTGTTTAGGTATCGCTCACACTTAAAACCTCAATGACCGGATGAGGTGTAGACTGGCAAAATTACATAGAATTTCACATTTAATGTCTACTGTATAGATCTTAAAAAGTAAACGCATTTTGCCTGGCCACCTTCCCCCAGTCCGAAACTAGGGGCATGGGAGGGGATTGCAACCCCTTTTTTGTGGAAGTTACATACCAATATAACTACTGTGTCTAAAGTTCATCCCATTCTAAAACAAAACAGCTGCTTAAATCATCGCCGGTCAACTGGTTCTTAAGATTTAGAATAGTATGATCTCTGTTATTAGCGTTGGACATTCCGTCAGTGCTCTACTATATGACGTAGCTATGCTACCAACTATGTATGACCCTACTCGGACACTCTACCACGTCGCCAGAAAAGCTGGCCCAATGGCAAGGAAGTATACCTCTACTACATATATCCCCTTCTTACTAGAATTCGTCCTCGATGTATATACACTCAGTTCCAAAAGAAAGTGTGCACTTTGTTTTCTGTGATTTTTCATCGACTACTTTTCTGAAAGCCTATATATTTGGTACCAAAATTGAGATCTGTTTACGTACAATATGGCGAACATTTTAGATTTTGAGTTGCGCTCGTTTTAAGTGGTTGTTTTTAAACGAGAAAGGACGGGGTGTTAAAATATTTAAAATTAAGAAGTGCACACTTTCTTTTGGAACTGAGTGTATGTATGTGGGACGTTCTAAGGGTGCTATCACTTCAAAACACGTGGGTAATTACGTACACATTTTCTTACCTGATTATAGGCTACATGTATGTTGGCGTAGTGGGTCAAACACCAGACACATGCATTCTAGGATTTGGGCGAGATTGAAGTTACAAGTGCAAATCGATCGACAAATCTTTGTGTGTTGCTATTTTATTGTTTATTGTTGTAGTACAACAAAAAGTGCAATAAATACGAAAATTACAATGGGAAATTCGATATAGACGATTTCGGCTAATTTTACCCATGATGTCATTCTTTCTTAAAGACCAGAAGTCAGTCATAAATGGCAAGTTGAGGGTAATATTTCTTGGAATTTGCAAGACATGAAACGCTACAGGATTATTTATCTAGATAATGGAAAGCAAAATGAATGTTTTTAAACTAAAATGAAGTCATTAAATGTAAATGATGGTGGAACCTTTGAAACTACAAGAACGGAGAATGTGACAACAATCTTCTTCACTTGCATCACGCACTATTTTTAAATACATGTTTTCTAATCCCAGTACAGTTCAGTTGACTTTAATTTTGTCTATAAACCAGATAAAAAACATGACGCCGACACCTTCTATTTGAAAAAAAGTATAATTACATTGACTTACTGGTATTCTTACATGACTCACGAAATGTGTCTCTATATACAAAGAGCAGAACAGTTAGGCTTTATCATGCAATAAATTACGTTTTGATGTGCATGCTGATATGATGTCAAAAATGACGTCATATTGTGACGCATGACGTTTTGTCGATTTTATCAGACGATGAACAGCGCAGGAAGGGATATTAGTTCATCAATACATGTAATTGTATATAATAATGTTCACCGGAAAGACGATAATTTATAGTCAAGGTGCTGGAAATCTATTTGCGTGTGTTACTAGTAGTAAAGAAAGGAAGTTAACAATAAATACGAGAATTCTGTGTTTGTTTCGCCCTTTCGGACAAAAGGCGATAAATATGGATCGCTTTGTCCGTCGGCCCGTGCGTCCGTCGGTCCGTCCGTCACACAAACTTAACGTTGGCTATAACTTTGCCATTTCTTAAGATTTCTTCATCAAACTTTACAATTGTATTGCTTATGTCAAAAGGGTCATGGTGCTGCCAAATTGTGTAGGTCTAGGTCATATCTGACAGAGCTATGCCCCTTTTTGTACTTAGATTTTGTCACGAAAACTTAACGTTGGCTATAACTTTGCCATTTCATCTAACTTTCAAATTGCAATGCTTTTGACATCAGGGTCGTGATGCCGCCAAATTATGTAGGTCAAGGTCATATTTGACAGAGTTATGCCCCTTTTTGTACTTTTATCACTAAATTATTGGTTATTCTGACAAAGCGTTAGAGGGAGTATTATACTGAACACCCATCTAGTTATTAACGCCAAGAGAACTTTATCAGGACTGTACCGGCTTATTTAATCGGTGCTGTCCCTTTTGGTTATAAACATGTTCATAAAACGAGCCACGGCCATATAAATTGCTATGTGTTTCTATAAAAGGTAAATTGGTAAAGTGTTTGTTTATGCATTGTGCCATCCCAATTTAAAGCGGCAGCCATTTCTATGAGACACCTTCTTTTTGAGCACTTGTACCTCCCGAATCCTATCCGTTTAATGCCAGGCACCAGGCAGGTAGGCATACGGTAACCATTATTTAACTTGCTGGCAGCTCACCAACCGGCCATTTCAGAACAGACCCCTGCTTGGATTCGAACCTTCGACCTCCCGCTCCCAAGGCAGATGCCTAAACCACTAGACCAAGGGAGACTTTATTTAGGCTCAGTGGCAAACCTCTCTTTAAACATAGGAGATGAAACCTGTAGGAAATAACCGTCTTCTTCAGAAATGATTTATTACAGTCCGATACATATTGAACTAGACAAAGGCGACATTTAATTTGCATCAGTCTAACAATTTCATACCATGTTGCTTGACGCAATCAGAAAATATAGAGCACACATTGTTCTAAGAAAATACCTAATTCATCTTCACTTTCCATTAGACGCTTTTAAGGTTAGCGTGACAACGTTTCAAAGAGAGCAGTCATAAATGACACTATTGAAGCCAGATTTATCCGAATTTTGAAAGACGGACGACGCAACATGGTGACATTTGCAAAGCATGAAGTTTTAAGGTGGCAACTAAAATTAAGTCGTTAAATGTAAATGTTAGTATAATGTGACAGCAAAGAAACCTTTGAAAATAGGAGTCGGGATATGAACGGGAAATGTGTCGAAATTGTGAACACAGGTATCAATAACAATAAATGAGAAATGCACGTTTTCTTATGCCAAAACACCTCTATTTACTGTTTTCATTGTACAAGAACTTTATAAATATAAGATTTAAAAAACTTGATGCAATGCAGAGACGGGGCATTATTGCGATAGGAAAGCACAGTGACTTTACGTACCACATGTAGCAACTAAGCGGATTAGTCATAATGGAATACAGGAACAAATAAAGTCTAACTGTTCATGCTCTCAAACATCATGAAATAATACTGATCTAGTGCCAGTTCGAGTTTTGTATTTACATGTACAAGACTAATTTGACAAAAAGTAATGATAAACAGTTATTAGCTATGAACTTGATCTAGTGTCAGTCTGGGTTCCTGCCAAAACCATATCATGACTGAAATTATGCATGATAGAGAAGTTGATATATAAACATGTCATAAACCTTATGTACGTGTGTTAGTTCAAACGCATGACTCACATACTTACATTGACTTACCAAAGAAGTTTAACGACTGCCGCTGCAACGGCGTTCCTTTTAGCGGTTCTTTACATCCAGAAAAGGAAAAATAGTAAAGTTAATTCTACTTATAAACTCTCTTACTGGGGTTCTTAATAATCAGTTTGCCAATTATATAGAAAATATATTTAACTCTGGTATTTATTCAATAAATGCCCATGTTTAAATAAATCAACGTTCAATTATTTATTTTTCCTAACAAGCTCAAACTATGCCATATCTATAATACAAAATATGAGAGCTGCAGAAAAACTTATCCGCCCTAAGCTTTCAAATAAAAACTATGTCATTTCGCCCCGCTAGATCAGCATCTTTTTTTGTTACTTGTATCGAATTTAATTAAAATAATAGGACTCGAACATTGGTATGACGTGTTGAGTATTAGTGAATAATTAGAGTTAAATATGTTTAACGTCAGCAGTATCAGTAAAACGAGAACAAATACGTCAAGTATAACTATTATATTTCTGTTTTACCACTAGTTCTATTCAAGGCTGATATTTGCAGGGAAGGTGACATGTGCAGGGGAAATTATCTGTTTATTGCTTGATAAACATAACTGTAAAACATATATTTCTATGTTGGAAATACATGTATATTTATTTAATATTCATTATATAAACAGTTGTTTGTAATATCAGGGAAAATCCTTTAAATCAAGTAAAAATCTGGTAATTATCAAGGGACTTTTACTTCTGGATTTCTGTGGCCACCCTGTCTCAGCAGAATATTCATAAGCACGTTTATAACATTACTCAGATTAACACAATAAAAGAGTTATCTCTTGGGATTCCCTGTACTTTTAGAGTTCATGTCTTTTTTTATTTGGACGAATTTCTAATTTAGGGAAAACTGTTATGCTTTAAGTTATACAGTTTTTGATATTTTGTGCGTGATATTACGTTAGTACTTCTCATCTGTGGGTCTTTTTAGACGTATCATTGTAACGACATATAATGTAAATTTCCCATTTAAGTCTTGGTCTTGTTTAGCTTTCTCTGGTGAATCAATTGGTAAATCAATACATGTCATTATATATAAAAACACATGTAAATTAAGATGATGCAACTCTAGAAATTTCTGCAACAGATTAAAGTGGATTTACATTAAGCACTATCCCAAGTATGATACATGTAGCCTTGAGCTGACGCCTTTTCTACAATAGCACTTGTATAATGAAGTGACAAAACTCGACCTCCATATCAGTTTGCATCGAGTTGCCTGTTTGTTTATTGATATTATTTTGAAGACACAGCGATTTAGTTTGACAAAGTAATTGAAACTTGGCAATTTTATTAGTTTCTTCATGATTTTTCTTGACAAATTGATAAACATTAGTCTAGGGATACAAATAAGTAAAAATGGGAATAAGTTCTAATCTAGTTCGCCATCTTGAACCCTAGCCATGAGCAGTTTGGGATTACAATAGTCGAATATATTGCATATTGCGAACGTGCGAAATTGTCTAAATTAACATGTTCGTTAAGCTAATCTGAAAACTGCTTGAGATACGTTTCTCTATAACTTGACTTGGTGTCAGATACTGACCAAATAAGTGTGAAGTTGCAATTCATCACCCTTTATTTTAAAGATATTCTTCTTTAAAGATTCAGTTAATTGTCTTAATACGACAGCAAGCTATAAAGCAAGAGAAACAAATGGAGATTTCTTTATCCTCTGTGGAAAAAAGAACTTCGAAAAGAAGCGAAGTATAACAACCTTCAGAGTTTCATTATGGTCTAATTTTCTACTTTTCTCTGATGGAATTAGTTTTACGTGTATAATAAAGAAATATATGGTTATACGTGTGATAACAAGAATTGACAAATACTGAAAAGTTTACTAGCATGTGTCTTGTCTGTAAGACAAAGGAGATTCACAGAAGCCAAACTATTTATTATCAACAGTCCTTGCGATTTCCATGGCAGTATCCCCTAATGAGTACTTCCTGTTTATGACTTTTGGAATACTTTGGCTTTTATAGTTGTGCACATTTTGTACCTTGGCGCAGTAGTAGAGTGTCCGCTTTTTAATTAGACCATAAAGAAACTCTGAAGGTTGTTATACTTCGCTTCTTTTCGAAGTTCTTTTTTTCACAGAGGATAAAGAAATCTCCATTTGTTTCTCTTGCTTTATAGCATGCTGTCGTATTAAGACAATTAACTGAATCTTTAAAGAAGAGTATCTTTAAAATAAAGGGTGATGAATTGCAACTTCACACTTATTTGATCAGGCTAGCCATAATTTTCATTCCAAATCGACTGCAGACTTTAGTGAGTTATCTCCCATTAATGTTCTCTGATACTATCGGTCCTTTCATTTGGAATACTCCACTTTCATCGCTATTTTTGTTTGTTTTATATTATAGAAATTGAGTTAAAATAGTTGCAACCATGATAATCAAACTGAAAAAAATACACCTCCCTGCGTACATTTTTTATTCGATAAACACCGATGTATTTAATTTTGTCTGTCCGGACAATCAAATTAACAATGAAGTTAGACATTTCCCATGTTAGAACTTGATCATCTCTTTGAAAATTAACGACAGAGTCTAAGTGGATTCCATTTGATACAAGAATACCATTGATGCAAAGCATCAAAGGGCGCCGAAAATAGTTTTGTACATGTGTGGCGTTATATAGCTAAAATTAGCTTTTTGATAAGCAATCATTATTAGTTTGATTTGAATGAAAAATTTTATGAATATTTGCAGAAAACATTTAAAATCATGGTGGTTTTAAAGCAGAAAAATTATTTTAAAAAATTGGGTTTGACCGGGATTCGAACTCCACTCGTAAAATTAGACGGTCATCAGCTTACCCACTACACCACGGAGACTGACTTTAAAGCACGTGGTAAAAAATAAGCTCATATTATAATTTTGCAAAGGCAGTGTCTAGAGAACCGGAACCGCTTCCCTAGACAGCGACCTTAGCGAACCGGAATCGGTTCTCTAGCCTATATCCGTCTAGTGAAAACTTCCATTTAAACAAGAAAAATGTGGGATTATCAGTTTATTTGCATTAGTTTTCAATGTGTCGATTGTCGAATTGATCTCCTTCGCCTTCCGCACTTCCGGTTTTAATATGATGTCTATGTGTACGCTGGCGAAATGGTAGTCTATACAATGATCTACCATTTCGCGGTGAAGCACATGGGACAGGAGGATTAAAAGTCGTCGGGTTGTTGCAGAAGTTACGCAGGTGGAAGCTGGCGAAGTTTGACATAGTCTTCATACAGTCTTCATACAGATAGGTAAAAATGATATAGAAAAATTTAACAATCATCAGTTACTCCATGCCCTACTTGATATAAGAAATGAATTCCGCAGCTGTGGTGTTCAGCACGTCGTATTTGAGAGCCTCTTCCATTGTCATCAACGTCGATACAAGTTATGCAGACGTCTTAACAAGACCTTGTTGAAACTCCCACTTGACAAAATATGGTCACATGGTCCAGAGTTAATGAACAATGACGTTATAGACAGACGTGATGGTGTGTTTAGAAGAGATGTTGACTTTAAGTTCACCGACAGCATCGGTCATGCCTTCCTGAACCAGAGGCTCTGAAAACAGTCCTTTTCAGGGCTAAACTGACTCTTAATAGGGTCGACGGGCCATGATCAGAGCTCCTCGTGGTGTAGCCTGGATGTGACATAATGAAAACGAAAGCAAATGCTTATGTATATTTAGGTTTAATTATATCTCTCTAGCATATATTACATAAAATCAAAAACATTTACAGAAAAATTGTGCTTTCTGTTTCAATGCTATTCATTATGTTATAACTAAACGCTCTCCTTCGTCATTCTGTTATCTCTAATACTAATACTGCGTTAAGTCTTTCATGTCATAATTTTAGGAAGGATCTCTAAATATTCCTCTTCCGAATTACATATTTAATGATAAGAATAATAACCAACATATGCAGTGTTTATATAGCTGTATCAATAAACGTGCCGATAACAACACGCCAAATAATTCGTCCGAATACTAATTCCGGTTCGCTAAGGTCGCTGTCTAGGGAACCGGTTCCGGTTCTCTAGACACTTCCTTTTGCAAAACCGATAAGGGAGAAGTTGTTTTACGTTTTCGTATTTTTTCTAAAAGATATGAAAAGGAACATTACAATTAAACAATTACGTTTTAATGAAGGAAATGTGTATAATCAATATTTTAATGTCTATTGCGTATTATTTTGGCATACAGTTAAAACCATTTTTCTTCGCATTCTAATAACCGCTCCTAGCATGTACTTCCGGAAAAAGTATTTCATAATAGGCCACCGCCGTCATCGGCGGCGCCAAAAACCATCTTGCATATTAGTCTACCTTTGATTTAATCTGGCAAGGCAGATAATTTATAGATAACGATCAAATGTCTCCATTAAAGGCAATTCACATCCTTGCGCGGTTATCAGATTGCGATACTAACGCCCTTTAACAAATTGAATTCAGCCAAGTCCTCGGTAACTCACAAGTCATTAGTCACAAGTCATAAGTTGCAAGTCAAAACTCACAAGTTGCAAGTCAAAACTCACAAATCATAACTCAAAACGGCCCTCCAGGTCCCTTATAATCACTCACAAGTCATTAGTCACAAGTCATAAGTTGCAAGTCAAAACTCACAAATCATAACTCAAAATGGCCCTCCAGGTTCCTCATAAGGAAATATTCAATTATATTTAATCGCGATAGCATGAAGTTGCTTTTGTTCTTGCGCAAATAAACTCTCTGTGGAATTAATATCGATAAGTTAATTCATTACAATCAGATAAACTGAAAAAACATGCCCCTCGAGTTTTTCCTACATATAGTAAAAATACACATTTCCATAAAACACATAAGCAAATTTGATTGACTTTTTTTTGTTTTATTGAGACTTCTGAAGTCGCCAGACCGACCACTGAGGTAATCAAATGCTACGTGATTTTAAATCTTTGGCACATGTTGCTTGATAATTTTGGTTTTGGTTGTTGTAATGAAAAGAAGGTAACTTAAAAAAAATAAGCTAAAGAAACAACTAAGATGTTTTATGACGATTAAGTAGATATCTCGTTCATGTCCAATGTTCGATACGTTGGACAAATATTCATTTGTCTCTGGATAGCCGCAAAACAGAAAAAATATTATAATTAGTTTGTGTCATCGTTTAACGTGGAAAATGACAAGCTGATAACGGCATTTATTTGCCAACCCAAACAAAAAATAATAAAACGAGACGTATTGCAAGAGCTTTTGTTAAGCGGAGATGAACTTTGTGATTGAAATTATTTGAGAAATATGAATTAAGCTGCGCGACATATTCTTAACGTTTATAGAAACTGTACGAAAGGTCAGTTGAAGAGTTATCAAAACTAGCATTCAGTTACGTATAAGCATACTATAGGCTCAATTTCTTGCTCGTTACATTGACATTCGTGAATAATTGCTTCCTGGAATTCTTATTAGATCGAAAGAAGGCGGCTGATATGCAGCTTACAGGATTCGAAACTCCAGTTCGGATGCTACATTCCTACTATACATAACAGTCAATATGGCCTTGAATAACTGATGCACACGCTCTGTTAATAGGGTATTTTGATAGAATTGTCAGTTAAGAGTTTGATCGAGTCTGTCAAGACGTTTGTATCATAAACATATTCATTTCTGTCGTCGAGTTGGCAGCAGTTTCTGTTCTAAACCAACCGACCGTTACCACTTGGCACTTTCTTCGGACTAAGTTTGTTTACTTATTATTTTGTAGTATTATGATAACGTTAAATGATAATTGCCTCATATGGCTTGTGTTTTTTAGGTTGTACATATTTCGCCATAGTAGATGTAATCAGAGAACACTGAAATAAACTAAAAGAAATTGACATTTGTTTTCTAGAACCAATTGACATTTCAAAAAGCACTTTCAAGTGCAAACGCAATCAGAAGGAAACAAAGGTCACAAAAAAGTCAAAGGCAAAGTGCTAGTCATGAGACAGTATCAGTAATTCCGATGTAATTTCGTGCTTCAAATACGAAGACTGTTCATTTTATTAAATGCATTATTGACCTATATATATGTCTACCAATGTTTCATGAGCTACATGTAGTTATTGCTATAATGAGTATACTGCTTCAACGTGTCTACTATTGATTGTTACTATCTTTTGGAATTAGCGTATAAAAATACAAGGTTACAGTAACTTACAGATTTTGTCACGTACACGAGGTATATTATTAGATTTCAGGTTTTGAATGGTTTAAGTAAAAGGGAAACTGTTTTAAGAGTGTGTATTTTCATAGACAGAGATACATGTCGTATCGCACGTACATACGTCAAGTAGGACAAGATAGTAAAGATACTATTGTAGATTTGCCACATGTAATACGTATATGAATACTGCAAACAGGCGATGTTCAAACATAGTCCTTATTAGAATATACTGACATTTTCCTCTGTTCTTTAAACAGAGTTTGATGGCTTTTGTTTGATGTTCGGTCGGTAAAAGGATCCACTGTATTTGATTTTAATCCTTATTACAGGTTTCTATGACTAACTCTGAAGTGTCAGCTAAAACGAAATTGGTCGGGACTTGCAAATAAACATGTTCCAGAAACTTGACCGGGTTAATCTGTGAGAATACAGTGTCGTGCATTTTGGTTGGTATGTAGTAGTTTATACTTATTTATTTATTCTCGATTGCGAAATATGTTCTTTCAATTTATATTAATCGCTCTCGAAACTCATTCCTCGAAGACAGAGAGACAATGTGGGATTATTTGTGTCTTGCCTAAGGACACTACCGACATGGCGATGGTAGGGATCGAACCCGGGCCCTTCGATCCTGAAGCTACCACTGCACCACAGCGGATCCACTGCGCCAAGGCGGCTCCACCGGTTGGTGTGTCTTATGTTATGTTAATAAATGCTTTCTTATTCGAAGTCCCACTCCATTTTTCTTTACTTAACCTATATATTATAAGAACGACGTGCTTCTAATTCCTCTCTCAAACAACAATGAAACGTTATAGCATTGGTAGTTAATCCAGATTAATAGGGTTTTAAATTACACATTTTTTGTAACAACGGCTTGAACCATTAGTGGAATGGCGAGAAGTGTCGGCTAATAACTTTAAGATTCGTTACAATTTCAATTTTGTTTGATAAAAATCTCGCACATTCCTTTATTTAATGTACATGTAATTTCATTTCCAATACAGGTAGGTCAGGCTTTCGTTATGAAGCTTTTAAGATACAGAAAAGTGTGTATGTTTCAAAGGTTTTGATTGTATTAGCGAGAAAACAATATTACAGTTGACATGAACAAAACATAATCAATAATAGTTTGTGCAATAACGAGGTAATAAATGTTACTAGGTAATGCTGTATAGACGTCCAGAGGATTTTAGAGATTGTCTGCAATTCTTAATATAACACAAACATCATTTTATATCAGCCTTAATTTGATCACTTTTGTCATAAAACTTCGTAGACCTCTCATTTACCAGCAGTTTCCTATCGGGAAACCTAGAAACATCAGACTAAATTGTAAAAAAGCACTCAATGCCCCTGTTAAAACGATATATATTTTTTTCAGAAAATAGTAATGTAAGAAATATAACTTCATTCTCAAAATGCTTAATTTAGCATATTCCTCAATGCTTCAAAGTGTACATGCGATATTTGAAATAAAAATTAAGACCATTAATTTTTAAATAACCAGTCTAGCACCTATCAATGGTCGTACAAAAAATTAGTCCGGGCTGATACACAATTAAACAATGCATAGTTCCTTAGCCTCTATTTACTTCGCACATATTTTATACCAATTATTATCAAGAAAAGCAATACAAACGTACTTGTAATTACACAGTGGAAAAACTAAATATACAACTCAGTTAAATTTGTTTTGAATAGTTTTTGTTGTTGGCCTCTTTTTATCCTAGTACACCAAATACACTTTCTAAAATAACAGGGAAATTAAAAACTATTTTACTAAGCTCTTTTTGAAGGCACATATTGCTTTTGGATATCTCAAATGTCCATAATCAACAATAATGAGCTGATAAAAGGAATGACACCGAACGACAAAAGATCGGTACTTTGCAAAACCGTCCGGAAGCTGTTCGCTAAATTACGACTTTTTTACACATTTTTCAGTACTTATTAACTGTGTTTCGTAAATTACAGCTTGGTAAGACATTGTTGAAATATTTTACCTTTATTCCAGTCCCAAACGTTAAAATATTGAATATGTATACTACCATGTTAATGCGTTGCTGGATTAATAAAATGCATAGATTAGCGCAATATGCAAAATGGTCAATATTGATTTCCTGAATAAGAATTATTCAAACGAACACATTTGTAAATAGAAGACAGATGTTTTAAATTTAATCGTGACTTTCCATGACAAATTTTTAAGTTTTGCCCCCAAGTGACCAGGTTTCAATTAATTTGATCATATCCATTATAACTGGCTACAAAATATGTATTATTATATGATATGAGCATATGACCTAATTTTAGACCCTACATGACATGTGACAAACATTCTTACCAATTTGCTTGAGGAATGCTTATAAGGATAATATTAATAAAAGACGATCACAATAGTTAACCTTAAGCATTTCGTGCTCAGGTAAGCTATTTGTTGAGGGTAATATACATGTACATCTGAATATAGATTTTTGTCTGGAGACTTTATGCCAGATAATTACCTAATTTCGGGCATTAAACATTCTGTTTGTTTTGCATATTCCTAAACTATAATTTAAATGCAATTATGGAATTACTGTCATGTTACATACATTGTAGTCACGATACCAGCTCGTCCAGCTGTTTTCAGGACATCGAGACAAAAGAAGAAACAATTTCAATATATCTTATCGCGATAGCAGGTGGGTTGTCTTTGTTCTTACGCAAATTCACTCTCTGTGGAATGAATATCGATTAGCTAATTCATTATAAACCAAAAAGACACGTCTCTCTAGTCTTTCTCTACATCTATTTTTCTCATCTTCAGTCGCAAAATTTACTTTACTTAATTGTTTCCTTATTAAGCAGATTTAAAATCGTGACAGATCAAATAATTGATTGTCTTTGATCCTTTATAATCAATTTGCGAAAGTATCTAAAAGTGATAGTGCTATGTCTCATCTAAAGCGTTACGGTAAAGTTTGGTCTTTTCCGTGTCTTATCAATTTAGTTCGAATATAGATTGAGTTTGTTCTCCTACAAAACAAGGTTTTGCTTATGTACAAAGTATATTTGAATACTACGCGCTTCAACTTGCACGATTAAGTTACCCTGAACGCACAGTTAAGACAAGCCACGATATAATCAAACAGCCGTAAACTTTTAATATCTTATATAATATTAAACCAACATTGAGGTCAGCAAAATCAATGTCACGACATTTCATTCATGTTCATGTATGTACATGTGCTTTGCAACAATAAACATTGCCGCAGAATAAATAATACGTGTAGGAATAAGTTTCAGATTATTTGCAGTCAATAAACTTATCTTTACAGTAAAATCAAAGCGCTGAAGACGCTGGATTTGTTTGTGTATTCAAAATATTTGTCCTTTGTTTTGTTGCGACGGCTATTTCAGTCTGTAATCTTCATTAGTGAAGCCTATACCATATATATAAATCGTATTTTGGATCGAATTGTCTCAAGTTTCTATTCCCGGTACACATAGACAGCAAGGATTTTCACTGTACTCAACAAAATGTTTTCACCTACAGTTCTACTGTCTAAAATCAGACACTGATCGAGCAGCTAATTACGGGCCGCTATATTTAATACGTGGTGAGTAAAAGATGCATGGAGACTTAAGTATGCGTCTCTCTTCATTATAAAATTGACGTACTTCTGAGATGAAAACTGAAGACACAGTCAATTTTTTTGAAAAGCAAGAGTTGTCGTATGTAATTGAGTTATAGTTCGTTTCATAGAGGGCGCAAATTACGCTGATAAAAATAGAAAAAAGCGCTTTTCACGTTTCAGGCGCAATCTACGCTGAGAAAAATGGATATATGATTGCTTTTTCCACTTACACAGCCTTTGACATTATAGAAACGAAGTGCAGTCGACTGAATATTCTTCGATGGCCTTTTTAAATGTATATGATATAATCTTAGCTTATTGTTTTCCCTTTATAAGTCTGTGTCCGTGGTGTAATGGGTAAAGTTGCTATCTCAGACACTTTTGTGTTAGTGTACTTTTACGAATCCACGAGTTCGAATCCCATCAACACCCATTTTTTAAAACTTTTTTTCTGCTGTTTTAATCATCATCTTTAGCTTTTTAACCATTTTAGAATATTTTACGGCAAACATTCATAACAATCTTCATTCATGTCAAATTAATAAGGATAATGGTAATTAAAAGTTGAGACATATTAGGAACGGTCTATAGAGCATTCCTGGACATCTAATACTGTATAAATATTATTTGATAACAGTAAAGTTTCGATACTACAGGTCAGCCAGTAGATGTGGTGTCGTGTCAGGTTTTACTTGTTCAACCAGAATTGGTTGCCTCGAGTTCTTTTGGGGCCATGTCTCAATATCAACCATCACCAATTTCCAAAATATTTACATGGGATTATTGGCGCCGCCGATGACGGCGGTGGCCTATTATGGAATACTTTTTCCGGAAGTACATGCTAGGAGCGGTTATTAGAATGCGAAGAAAAATGGTTTTAACTGTATGCCAAAATAATACGCAATAGACATTAAAATATTGATTATACACATTTCCTTCATTAAAACGTAATTGTTTAATTGTAATGTTCCTTTTCATATCTTTTAGAAAAAATACGAAAACGTAAAACAACTTCTCCCTTATCGGTTTTTGCAAAAGGAAGTGTCTAAAGAACCGGAATCGGTTCCCTAGACAGCGACCTTAGCGAACCGGAATTAGTATTCGGACGAATTATTTGGCGTGTTGTTATCGGCACGTTTATTGATACAGCTATATAAACAATGCATATGTTGATTATTATTGTTATCATTAAATATGTAATTCGGAAGAGGAATATTTAGAGATCCTTCCTAAAATTATGACATGAAAGACTTAACGCAGTATTAGTATTAGAGATAACAGAATGACGAAGGAGAGCGTTTAGTTATAACATAATGAATAGCATTGAAACAGAAAGCACAATTTTTCTGTAAATGTTTTTGATTTTATGTAATATATGCTAGAGAGATATAATTAAACCTAAATATACATAAGCATTTGCTTTCGTTTTCATTATGTCACATCCAGGCTACACCACGAGGAGCTCTGATCATGGCCCGTCGACCCTATTAAGAGTCAGTTTAGCCCTGAAAAGGACTGTTTTCAGAGCCTCTGGTTCAGGAAGGCATGACTGATGCTGTCGGTGAACTTAGTCAACATCTCTTCTAACCACACCATCACGTCTGTCTATAACGTCATTGTTCATTAACTCTGGACCATGTGACCATATTTTGTCAAGTGGGAGTTTCAAAAAGGTCTTGTTAAGACGTCTGCATAACTTGTATCGACGTTGATGACAATGGAAGAGGCTCTCAAATACGACGTGCTGAACACCACAGCTGCGGAATTCATTTCTTATATCAAGTAGGGCATGGAGTAACTGATGATTGTTAAATTTTTCTATATCATTTTTACCTATCTGTATAAAGACTGTATGAAGACTATGTCAAACTTCGCCAGCTTCCACCTGCGTAACTTCTGCAACAACCCGGCGACTATTAATCCTCCTGTCCCATGTACTTCACCGCGAAATGGTAGATCATTGTGTAGACTACCATTCCGCCAGCGTACACATAGACATCATATTAAAACCGGAAGTGCGGAAGGCGAAGGAGATCAATTCGACAATCGACACATTGAAAACTAATGCAAATAAACTGATAATCCCACATTTTTCTTGTTTAAATGGAAGTTTTCACTTTATAATTATTAAATAATCTATTTTCTTATCACAATTACCTGTAATATATGCAGGAAAACAATTCCGGTTCGCTAGTGTATAGACTGATATAGGCTAGAGAACCGATTCCGGTTCGCTAAGGTCGCTGTCTAGGGAACCGGTTCCGGTTCTCTAGACACTGCCTTTGCAAAATTATAATATGAGCTTATTTTTTACCACGTGCTTTAAAGTCAGTCTCCGTGGTGTAGTGGGTAAGCTGATGACCGTCTAATTTTACGAGTGGAGTTCGAATCCCGGTCAAACCCAATTTTTTAAAATAATTTTTCTTCCGTTTTTTTTCAGCTTTAAAACCACCATGATTTTAAATGTTTTCTGCAAATATTCATAAAATTTTTCATTCAAATCAAACTAATAATGATTGCTTATCAAAAAGCTTATTTTAGCTATATAACGCCACACATGTACAAAACTATTTTCGGCGCCCTTTGATGCTTTGCATCAATGGTATTCTTGTTGTTTGTTGGCCCGATGTGATACTTTGTATCACAGTTTTTCTTGTTAGGAGTTACGGCGCTTCGATAACACACACGAATAGCACCGATCAATAAGGGGATCAATTTATTGTGCGGACCGACAAAGTAATAATGCGTATCTATAATGCCACAATATACATTTATAGAACGAATATGGTTGAGACCAGGAAGTAACGATGTTCAAATGTTTTTCTGCTGTCATTGTATTTTAACAAAATAGCTCATTCGATGCGTTTCAAGATATCGAGGCCTAAGTCGAATATAGGGTAAATTGCCTTCTATTTAAAACAATCACCACCTATTAAATATATCAAATCGTTTAAACATCGACATTAACGTATCATAACACTTGTGCTCACGCGTATTTCTAATACATGTAGGAACGCAGACTAACTCGCGCGAGGTCCGCAGAATAAACATATCAGCAATATGGAAAGTTATAATAACGTCCCTTGTCGCGCATTGAATACAATTTATGAATGGATGGATATAATCGTAAAAAGAGAATGTGTAAACATGCGCGTAAATATTCCTGGCTGTTCAAAATATTTCATTCTTTAAAATGACGATCAGGGTTAGACATTTTGTTGTCACAGAAACTCCAAAACAGATGTTTTCTTTCCGCACAAGGTTTAAGAAATGGCTGGCGGGTTAAGAAATCGGAACTATTTCTATAGGGTGTATATGTTATATAGTAAATCGTCCCTTATTTTTACGCATCATTGTAAAATGAAATACATCCGCGGTTCTTATTCGAAAACAGTTTACTTTAATTATATTTACAAAATTTAGCTGAAGCTGCATGAGTTTATAACATATATTTAAACAATACAACTTTCATGTCTGCAATGGCCATATGGTTTCAAATTTTAATTTGGGATTATATTCTGACTGACGTGCCGGAGCTACTTTCAGCTTTGGTACTTAAGGAGTAGGCTTCGGAAAACGGTAAGTAAGTCAGCCCGGATAGCTCAATAGGTAGAGCACGAGACTTGTAATCTCGGGGTTGTGGGTTCGATTCCCAGGGCTGACCAACTAAAATTACTAACAGTCTTTCGGATGAGACTTAAAAACCGAGGTCCCATGTATGGGTGAAAACCTGGCATGATAAAGAACCAGGGGTGTCTCTGGAATTGGGACGCTTTCTGTATCTTGCACTATCCCCCGAAAACCTAAAATAACTTAACTCTTCTGGGGGCGTTGGTCATATGGGAAACCGGTACCAACGATAAAACCCTAATATACCATACCATACCAAACGGTAAATAAATTTGTTTGTTACACAAACAAATAAAAACTACCACTTGATTGTCCAGTTCTAACAAACTACCTTTCGTAAATTTTCAGCTACGTGATGCTGTGGCCTTATGGCTTTTGTCAAGGTTTATTTTTATTTTTATTTTTATAGCGACTGTTAGTGGACTGAAAATGTACAGTTCTTGATGATCAGAACGAATGTGTAACGGGTATCACCAGACTTAACGGCTCTATTTTACTAAATACAACATTTGTATTTCTTTATGCCCATTAACCAGTAAAATTTATAGCAGACTAAACAAATGCTCACAATGCTTTTAATGATAAACATTTGGTTCAGTTTCTTCTGTCGACTCAGATCTAAAACTGTAACAACTATTTCTTATTATCCAGATATCTTTACAAATCAAAAGCCAACAGATGAAATATAGGGGTCTTCTGGTCGATCGGCAACTCGAGTTTCCTTAATTTCTTTAGGGATTCGTCGAATTAAGTATCTGTATAAATATTTCTCATTAAATACTACATTCCCTCAGGCGAACAACTATTTATGATGATATTAAATATAAAAAAGAACGAAACAAGATTAGTTTATAATGGGCTTGTTGCCAGATCACAACAACGGTAAACTAAACTGCTTAATATATAACCTAGTTTGGATAATGTGACAGTGACGTAGCAGATATATGTGTACACAAAAGCTTACAAGCATTGCGTAAATAGGTAGAGCTTGATATAGGTAAGGGTAGAAGGCTTTCCAATACATGAACATAAGATAGAACGATGCGTTTGCGCAGTGGGTAGGGCGCTAGGTGTCTACAAAATTAATAATGATTTTAAGGACTGGTTCGATTCTCAATTTTTTTTCTTAATATTTTTTTTCCATTGAATTACTTCGGGTAAAATTTTAATTGTGTAGTAATATGTTGTTTTTTTTCAATCTTTTTCGACAAACAATAAACAGTAAATGAAAGTAAAATGACTAAAACTTTGAAAGATTCTATAACCATTTCAAGCACGAGCATTTCGTGCTTACTGGCATCTCGTGTAATGGAATATATACATTGAACTAGTATTACCAAAATTACGATGATTTGTCCAAGACAATTCTTCAGCAAGTAATGAAGGTACATTGTTCCTTTGAACTGTTGCTGTTTGGCGAATTGTCAAATAAAGGCAAATTTGATCTTCATTTGATTGTTTAATTTGTTTTAAGTACAGAAAAAAAGCATAAATGAAAATGATTGTAGAAGTAAACATAACAATGAAACACAAAAGAAGAATAAAATAAAACTGTCTAAAAAGAGTGTAAAAATTTGAATGTACATATACCTATATGAACTCCTGTTCGACACAACTAATATAATCAGGAACAGAGTCGTTACCTACTGCACTAAAGTGACAGCGACTGTATACAATTTACAAATAATATATATTGACATTAATTACGTCCAGTGCTCTCCCTTGTAATAAGATAACGTGTTTACCCGGTAAAAGTAGACTCTTCTGTTGTGTCATTGTAAAATTATCTTAACCGGACAGTACTGATTTTCAAGCAAGACATAATTATAAATAAAAGTGTAATAGAATGACACCAAACCAGTTATCTTTTCCCTATGCAGCGAAGATGAATTGTTCTGATTGGTATAAATTCACCAGTAAGACATGATGTGATTAAATAGATCAAGTACGGAAAGATCACTTGAAGAGTTATCAAAAGTTGCTTTCAATTTTAAATTAATATAAACGACCTCTTGCAACTTATATTAACTACTCTAAATGACTGTTGCCTGGTATTCTCAATAAAAGTATGGCGAAAGAGACATACGTTACGTAAGCTGTACATGTACGTCATTGTTGTTATTTTTTTAATAACAAGCAATATGGAACTATTGAAGTTGCAGTACAAATCAATTTAGTATCTTCAGTGATAGTTTGGCTCGATCTGCCAAGATGTTTGTATCATGAACGTATGAACCAAGGTCGTAAAGCATGCAAAATATACGTTTACTAACCAAATCCTGTAATCTATTCATGTTTAACCAAATGATAAAGTAAGTACACTTAACCGATATTAGAAACGCAAAGATTTCCCCTTTAAAACATTTTTATTTGAATGACGCTATTGTTTTTTTCCCTATTGAAGTCATTTTTTGCGATTAATTATTGAAACTGTTACACGAATTTAATATTATATGGTTTTTGCTATGAATGAAATCTGAATAAATTTGGAACACGATAGCACTGTTAAAATAAATATTTTGCCACTTTTGCGTTTTTAAACCTGTTGAGTGTACTTTCTTAAAATAAATTTTGTAAACTTGTTTTCCTAGGAACACTATATAACTTCAAAATCTGTGATTTAAAATTTCACTCACTTTTGAATCATGGCTTGTGAATTATAGATTATAGCAGATATCTATTTATCGTAGTAGATAATCAGAGAACACAGAAAATAAAACAGATTGACAATGTGTTAAGAACAAACACTGGCAAGCACTTTCCTGTGTAAGCGCAATCAGAAAAGAACAGAGATCACATTCATGACAAAATGTCAAATTGTTGGTTACGAGACAGTAAAGTTTAATTCAGAGTTTCACGGACTGTTCATTATATACTGCATTATTGACCTATACATGTGTGCAATAATGTTTCATGAGCTAATTATTGTTATAATGATGATAATGCCACGACGCGTCTGCTATTAATTGATATTATTTCTATTTTGAAATAGCGTATAAAGATATCAGGGAAAAGACATGAATTAAGTCACAGTAAAGTCGAGCTTATATTATTGAATGGTTCAAGTAAAAGTGAACAAGTTTAAATCGTGCGTTATTTTTTATCAACACTATAAAAAAGTGTAAAATTACGTCGTATCTCACGATCAGAATAATCTAAGCACTTGTCTGTCCATAATAAGTATAAAAATCTGCCAGACTCTAGATCCTGTCATACTATGTAAATCTTTGCCGTAATGGACAGTTCTGTCGCACAATGAAGAGTTATGTATTCCGCTGTCTCCGGTTCTAGTCGAAGAGCTATCTCATGTATCACAGGAAACAAATACGCACCCTGTATATTGTTTTGTTACAGCTGCGTTTGTACTAGAATAAAACAATATCATAAACCATACAAACACTATAAGCACTAATAGCACTTAAACCAATCCCGATGGAACAAGTGGTGTTTGATCATTTGAACATGCTTTATGGTATGGTATGATTTCTGCCATCATGTCGAAAATATGACAAATTGAAGACGAAATCCCGACAAACAAATGCTGAAAACACGAAACAAAAGGTACTTGTCGAGTTTTCGTGTTTTCGACTTTTCGCCCCGATGATCGAAAACTCGACAAAAGAAGGGCGAAAACACGACGTACTAAAACCCAACAACACGAAAACTCGACGAAAAACCCGTCGTGCTTTCCGCTCTTTGTGTGTCGTGTTTTCGCCTTAAATATTTTTTTATTTTCGACTTTTCGCCCCGCCACAATCCTTTTGTCAAAAGCAATGCAATTCGAAAGTAAGATGAAGAAATCTTACGAAATGACAAAGTTTTAGGCAACGTTAAGTTTTCATGACTAAATTTTTGCACAAATAGGGCCATAACTCTGTCAAATATGACCTTGACCTACCATTTTGTCATAAGCTATACAATTTCAAAGTTTAATGACGAAATCTTGAGAAATGACGAAGTTATAGCCAACGTTAAGTTTTCATGCTTAAATCCAAGTACAAAAAGGGGCATAACTCTGTCATATATGACATTGACCTACATAATTTGGCGGCATCACGGCCCTTTTGTCATAAGGAATACAATTGCAAAGTTTGATGAAGAAATCTATGACAAAAGCCAAGTACAAAAAGGAGCGTAACTCTGTCAAATATGACCTTGACCTATATAATTTGGCGGCATTACGAACTTTTTGTCATGTGCAATGCAACTTGAAAGTTAAATAAAGAAATGTTAAGAAATGACAAAGTTATAGCCAATGTAAAGTTTAAATGACAAAATCTAAGTACAAAAAGGGGCAAAACTCTGTCAAATATGACTTTGACCTACAAAAGTTGGCGACGTCACGACCCTATTTTCATAAGCAATACAACTTGAAAGTTTTATGAAGAAATGTTTAGAAATGGCAAAGTTATAGCCAAGATTTAAGTACAACAAGGGGCATTTCTCTGTCAAATATGACCTTAACGTACAAAATTTGGCGGCATCACGACCTTTTTGTCATAAGGAATGTTATTTGAAAGTAAGCTGAAGAAATGTTAAGAAATGGCAAAGTTACAGCAAACGTTAAGTTTTCGTGAAAAAAATCATGACAAAAGTTCAAAAATGGGGATGTTTCTGTCAAATATGACCTTGACCTTCAAAAGTTGGTGACATCACGACCCTATTTTCATAAGCAATACAATTATAAAATTTGATGAAGAAATCTTGAAAAATGACAAAGTTAAAGTCATAAGATTCTTAAACTTCTCCTTTACAAAGAATTTCATATCCAGAATCCCCGACGCATAAGAAATATATTAGAATATAAAATGCAATGTGCTTATGCAAACGTTGTTCTTCCACAGACAGTATTGATGTCCGATAACTCCAAGTCCTTTAACTCCAAAATACAATGTGTAGTATACTCTTTTGTCTGATGAGTTTAAAGGTTCCAGTTATTTTTTTCAATAGCGTTCTTCTGAATTTGAAAACGAGGCTACAGGTTTGGCACTGAGCCAAATTTGGAAGGGTTGACCACTAAGCTGTCTACACACACACTAAAAACTTTCACTATCAACGTACATGGCGTCGAACATTTCAAATGTAATACTTTGTCGATAATTGGTATCTGTCGATAATTGGTTGCTTTGAACAAATTGTATGTAACACCCAACATTTTAGAAAGCAGTACTGTATCTTGTGTCTTGGGATAAGATGTCGATAGCTAAAAGGAATTCAAAATGAGATTAACTGAGTTGTAAATTCAGTGACTTAGGGATAGTCTCTCAGCTTATCCATAATAAATAATGATGAACTGGTAACGACAAAAGATCCATGTTCAGATTTTGTCGGACTTTTAGTGGTATTTTACAATGGTTTCATTCTTTAAAGCCTTTGTTTATAATTTCGTATAATCGTTTATTACAATATTATGATCTTAGCAAATATTCATTACTGCTGTTTTTGCAAGCAAGGGCAACGATTTACGTCCAGACTCTAATATTCCATGTCCATATCTGCCCTAGGAAGATAGTCAAAGCGACGCATTGCACAAATTGAACATGCAAAAAGAAATGAAAAGAAGAAAATGCATCTGCACTACATTTAAATATATATTACACCGACAAAACTGTTGAAAATGATTTCAATAATATCAAAATGATACTCTATTTCTCTTTATTCTAAAAGTATGCATCATCTTTACAACGTTAATATATATCATATATTTTGATATAATATCAGGTTAGAGTATTACAAATGCATTTATTCTTAGAAAATACACAAAATTGGGTCATGTACAAAATAGCTTATATTGATTCCCTGAATTAACATAATGCAAAGGAAATATGTCAACAGTTTATAATAAATTCGACATCTTTTTGTATCATTGCATTGTTAACGTATTAGCTGAAGAAAAAGAGTTGATATTGTCAATGAATTAAAGAACATGTTTGCAATATTGGCCTCTACAAATATATCTTCTTCTTTTACTTAATATCAAATATTTATACCAAGAGTTCTCTGAACTTGCTGTTTACGATAACATATATTACATGTATAATTATAGAACAATGTTTCGTACTAGAGTAATCTGGTAGCCTTTAGCAAATGTGTAAGAGCTTTCACACCAAGCTGATCTGTAAGAATAAACAACTTGTATGTTAAATATGCTAATATTATTATTCCCTGGTTACCATTACTTACACGGTTAATTAATGCATTTCAATATTGTGACACTTATACCACCAAACATTACGTTTTCCAGTTTTTATTTTACAAATTATACTGTTCATGTGGATTTTTCAAATAAAGGCAAGTTTGAAATAAAAATTATCAATATAGTCGATTCAGACAGAATACAACAAACGTCGAGAACAAATTAACATTAACATGTAACAATTCGAACTCGAGGTCTTGAAGTGAAAATTCTTTTATGTATGCACAGTGAGCATTCCTTGAATCGTTTCTGGACGAAATCAAATCATAATGCAGAACGTGACCACAGTTCCAAATACACTCCAAATACAGAAAGAAATGTGCAACAAGTCAAACTCATTTCTTCCAAAAGGTTATGTGATGTATTTCCTCAACCGAAATTCTATATCATATGCATGTTCCGGACAGAAAATGCCAATCACTAGTCGAACAGCTGAACAGAAATCTAATCCTTGCATATAGACGATTCTAAGTTTTACTTTAGCGCAAGTTACAATATCAACTGTTTGATTATAACATTATTCATCTATCACGGATATGAACTGGTTGACGAAACAGGGGTTTAATATCGCATATACATGTTTTACGTGCGTGAATCTATTGCTAAATCAACATATTGCTTGTATGTTGTTTACTGTCTTCTAGCTTTGTAGATGACAGAAGCGGTCAGAAAATAGATAAGATACTCCGTATCAAAGAATCTGACAAGTTTTACTCGTGTGACCATATTCATACATTCTATTAGTGTCGCCGGCTTTATGTAAAACGTTCTTCTTTACAATGATCATCTCGGTATCCTTTACGGGACAGTGCTGATTCGGGCTTTGCGCCCCCATGCACCCTGAATTGTTATTGTTTTTGCCATAACCATGCACATTTTGGTTCAAGTTTATTTTCTTTGCTGGAGATTCTTTTGGTGTAGTCGAGTTACTCATCGTCCTTTTCACATCTTCAAAAGAGACAGGAGAATAAAGAGATCGGAGTTCAGGGAAATCAAAGTTCTCGTTGAAAACTCCAGATTTAGTGGAAGGAAACACATCATCATTGTTACTTTTAACCTTGGATAATTCCTCGAGAAGGATTGAACCAAATGGACATCTGGCTTGGGTATTCTCCACTGGCTCCCGTCCTATTAACCAGTAAGTCTTCATATGACCTTTACCCTGCAAGCACACTTGTAATTGTACAAGCCGTTAAATATTATAATATACGATTCTTGTAGCCTAGAACAGCTACTTAATAACAGACATTGTTTAATTGTATAAAAAGGAATTGTTTCGGATTTCAATCTTTAACATCAAATACCAGCTGCATAAGATTGATCTTTATTTCCTTTAATTATCTTTCTATATCATTTTATTGTCAAAAATTCAGGACTTAAAGTTGTTAGGATGTTATTGTTTATTGCCATTGTAATTGTTATCGTTAATGTTATTGTTATTGTTTATTGCCATTGTAATTGTTATCGTTAATGTTAAACTAATACAATACTGGGGTATACTCAGTGGGTACCTTGACAGAGACAGACCCTCTCTCCTCTAGTATGTAAGGGTAATCTAACAGTTCTCTTCTTGTTGTCTCACTTATGTGAATCGTATTGGCCTGAAAAAGACCAAGACACATAATACAAAAAATGACTAAACATACCATTAACTATCGGATAAAAAACATTTTTACTGTTTTCTTTTTGGGGAAACGTTTAATCAAGTTTACCTGGTCACAGTAAAAAGTAAGATAAAGTGCTTCTTTCTTAGCGAAAATATGTAAAACTACAGTGTATGTTTAAAAGTACTGGTAATTGATACAAGCCCTGTTTGAAGTATAGGTCATTGCCAGGTAGATTCGAAGTACACATGCACTACTAAAAGACATAGTAACCCTCACGCAACAATGTCGTCAAGGTGGCGAACATTACTGCAACTCTTTTTTGGTTGCAAGCCATACATTCACTGTTCCAACTACATAAATCCATATTTTAGATTATCCTCCCGTATTGAGTTCTCGAGTGACATCCCTTCTCGAGCACTTCCGAACTTCGCGTGACCTTCCGGTATTATGACGTGTTTTGACAGAAGGAAATCCTTACCTGACGCACTTCGGTATATCCGACCAAAATCCATACTATCTTTAGATATGCTTCGTATTAAGGTAAGACTTTTGTTGTTTATTTACAACAATGAGTTTTTTAACCATTTTCACAAATGCAACTTTCATCCTCACTTTCAAACTGACCTAAATCGTCGAAAAGTATTTGTAACAAACAATACTAAATTTAGCTGGGTACTACGTCATATTTCAAAATGAGGCACAACCGGAAGTGGAAATTCTCGCGCGCAAAACAAGAACTATGGAAGCCCGAAGGTGCTATGTAAACTAAATCTTATTTTTTTTTGCACGCTTTGAAATACAAAATACAATGAAAATCTTTATAGAAAATTTACTTTCATTACTCTTTTATAATTCAAATCAATGGTAAATAGATCGTACATGAATAATGTGGGTCTGCTAACACTTTCAATTACTTTGCTAATGATAAATGCAAATGACAATTGAGGTAGTCGTGGATGGGCTAATGTGTTTGTTAACCTTGTCACTTCTGTTGTTGTTATTATTTTATTATATGTTTAAAGAAAAAAGAATTATTCGTAGTTGGATTTGTTGAATTTCATTTGTTGCCTCATGACCCCCCTACGCTTCCATACCATGCTTTTTACGGCAGTCCACCAAATGACGTCATAAATTACAATTCTCGGAAGTGATCGAGAACGCAATACGACCTTTCGTTCTGGGGTCAAATGACACCGCCATATTGGAACTGAATGTTTACAATTTAGAATGTGTTTATCATTTCATATTTTTTGTATATTTTGCGGAAGATGTTATCGAAGTAAGGCATGAAGAAAGAAAAGGTAACTCTTCGCTTGTTTATTAGTTATGAACGTTTGGTCGCTTAAGTGCTCAAGAACAGATGATTCCAGGATACTTTAAAGGTGGATAATCAGATTTTGGCCATGTCACAGATTTGTTTGAAACTTTAACATCTGATCATTAAGACACATTTATGTTCATTAAGCGCTTAATTGAAGTAAGACTTTTACGGGAGGTTGCCCAACCAAGACAGAGTTTTTTTTATCATATATACAAATTTGATACACACACTTTGTTTCAGGAAAGATATAAATATAATAAGACCTATTGTATTATATTTGTAAAATATTTGCATTAACAATTATATATTTAGATGGAATACATTAGAAATGCAAGTTTGAAAATTATTATAACCTCCCTTTACCTATCTTGGTTGCGCAACCAAATTGAAGATATGTTTAATATGAATTCAGAAGCTACACGTAGTTTTAAAATTTGCCTTTTGGTTCAGAATGTTAAAATATTTGTGTATCTATCCAATGCAAATTTAAAAGTAGAAATTATGTTGATATAAAAAGGAAAAACTCAACTTATAAAATACTTTCATATTAAAGGGGAATAAAAACAAAATTTTATAAAAGTTAAAAAAATGTAAATTTCTAATAGGGATCTAACTCTTTGTAATGGGTCTTTTTATTTCTTCAATAAATCTCTAACAGAATAAACAAAGTAAAAATTGTCATCAAATGTTGCTTAAATGTGATTGACCACCTATAAACAGCTTCATTGCGTGATTAGGCCAGAATTTTTTTATTTCTTTTTACTCGAAGTTTGAAATTAAAAAGCTCCGTACGGACGAGGAAAAAAAAATTCTTTATACATGACAAACTTTGTTTCATCATGGACCTGCTTTCTCTTCTAATATCCGACATAAGAACACCCATCCCCCTGTAATATGCCCTTGAAAATTTGTTGACTTTTATTTCATTATTCTTTTCCCAATTATATATAGAGAAGAAACAGAAATTTAACATAATATTTCAGATAAAAATACTGGTGTCAGTAACAAAGCAACAGGCATTGGTGTTAAAACACACATGAATAAAACGAATACTGCTATTTTCTATTGAAAACATTGTATGTATGATCTTTTTAGAGTCTTCTATTCACCATTTTCTTTGAAAAAAAAAAAAAAATCGGGGTCGCGAAAATAGGTGATAAACGAAAAATCGGCGATTTTCAGCTGATTTTTTTCACATGTATGGTATCAAATGAATGCAAGAAATCATTCTGAAACTTTTTGATTGATGGAAAATTGCATTTTTATAAAACATTTGGCCAACATTTGATTAAATTAATCAAAAACATTTATCAGCATTTTTGTTGTCAAAAAATTTTGTCAATATTTTGAGGGAAATAATATAATCAAAAAATAGGGGGAAATACACATCATTTTAGTTTATACTAATTTATTTTAGGTCGATTGTGAAGTTATACAACTTATATTAATCACTCTCGACACCTCATTCCTGATGGTATCCATCGTCGTGAGGGTATGAGAGAAGAGAATCCAGTTTCCCTTTTAATCATACATCATTTTAGGAGGGGATGAGGCCGAATTTCGGTCCCAAATCGGTCTGAAAAAAATCGTTTGACGAATGCAGCTTTTTGACGTTATTATATTGTATAAACGGACCTCTAATTTCGCTTTTTTTTGGGGATTTTTTTTTAAATACGAAAAAATTGGGGCGGCGGGTTCGAGTAACGACAAATAAAAAAACTGGCCTTTGAAGTTTTAGCGAGATATAATTCAACACATTTAAATTTGACAGAAATGACGTTTAATCAGAGTGGAGCTTAATTTTTTAATTCATGGAAAAATCAATAAAAGCAAGAGTAGTTCTTTGTGTCAGCTTTGCATAACTTAAACGCACATCAATTTAGAAGAAACCTCATGTAGGAAATTTTGTAAGCTTCTTTTGTAAAAATGATTAAAATGAAATTATTTACATAAGACAACGTCAATACAGTATATTTTAGACACGTTTGTCTCCTTATAACGGATATAAAACATGGTTTCTTGAATGACAAAAAAAAGTAAACAAGAAAGTTCAATGAATTCACATCACTCGCCAAATTAAACAAATAGCTGACAAAGAACAACTGGAAAGTGTATTGTTTTGTCTGTTTAATAGAAAAAAAAGCATTTTCATCACTGCACTAGGGCCTCATCTCCCAAAGTTGCGCGTGTGCCCCGGTACTTTGCTATTGTATACTTATTTTAAGTTTCATGAAATCCTATCCATTGGTTCCTTCGTTAGGGCATCGGACGAACAGACGGTCATAAGGCCAACGCCAAAACAATATACCCCAGCCTTTGCAGACTATACAGCTGAATTACCTGATTGCCTTAACCTTAAGCCTTGAAATTTCACTTTTAGCATAGATTTGTCATAGTTAGAAAACTGTAAGAGTAGTAACTAACCTGTCCATTTGTTTCCATTCTTGAGGCAGTATTCACAGTATCTCCAAACAAGCAGTAGCGGGGCATTTTAATGCCAACCACACCTGCCACAGTATTGCCGGAATGCACCCCTGAAGCGACAAAAATGTCAAGCATCTTAAATACAGTCAAACGATTTGAACTGAAGTAAAACAGTTGAAAATGTTAACTTGTAAATGATTTTATGAGAAAAATGTCTGTTTCTAGAAATGATAACTAATTAAAAAGATAGAAACTTAATGAATGAATGCAGCTTTATGAATTCTTATGACGAACGTGTTCAACACAATGTCAAGTCGGGGCCGTTTAAACTGTTTGCGACCATTAAAAACCGTAAATATACTGTTGTAAATGTCAATATCACTAAACGGGTACTAGTAACCCTATTCAAACGCACAATGCTCTCAATGCAAACGTGACCAGAAAAAATAAGATAAATGACGTTAATTTAAGGACCACAACGGAAATAAGAGTTATCCTCAGTATTGTTGTGCCGGTCATGGTTCATTATTCATGTGTTTGTATATAATATCAAAGAACATCTGCAACGTACCGACTCTTATCTTCATATTGCCATCAGTAGACGGGTCACGTAGCTCCTTCATAGCATCTAACATATCTAAAGACATGTCACATATATGTAGAGCGTGGTATCTCGTTTTATCGGGAGCTCCAGATACTACCATGTAGGCATCACCAATCGTTTCAACCTGAAAATATGCACATTGAAGTGAACAATATAATTAATATCATTAGTTGACATTTGATTGAAAAACTAGATGGGTGTTCAGTAGAACACTTGTGTCGCCCTCTAACGCTTTGTCAGAGTAACCAATAATTTTGTGACAAAATCTAAGAACAAAAAGGGGCAGAACTCTGTCAAATATGACCTTGACCAACAAAATTTGGTGGCATCATGACTCTTATGTCATAAGCAATGCAATTTGAAAGTTTGATGAAGAAATCTTAAGAAATGGCAAAGTTATAGCCAACATTAAGTTTTCGTGACAAAATCTAAATACAAAAAGGGGCATAACTCTGTCAAATATGACCTTGTTCTACAAACTTTGGCGGCATCACAACCCTTTTGACATAAGCAATACAATTTGAAAGTTTGATGAAGAAATCTTAAGAAATGGCAAAGTTATAGTCAACATTAAGTTTTCGTGACAAAATCTAAGTACAAAGAGGAGCATAACTCTGTCAAATATGACCTTGAAAGTTTGATAAAGAAATCTTAAGAAATGGCAAAGTTATAGCAAAAGTCTAAGTATAAAAATGGGCATAACTCTGTCAAATATGACCTTGACCTACAACATTTTGCAGCATCATGACCTTTTTGTCATAAGCAATACAATTGTAAAATTTGACGAAGAAATCTTAAGAAATGGCAAAGTTATAGCCAACGTTATGTTTGTTTGACGGACGGATGGACCGACGGACGGGCAAAGCAATCCCTATGTATCGCCTTTTCTCCGAAAGGGCTAAACAAAAAATATATTAAACAAGAGGGCCATGATGGCCCTATATCGCTCACCTGACTACCATTTGCTATAATAAAAGGGGTCCTGATTCTAACATAATTCGTAGAGGTCCACTACACAATGCTAAGTAACATTTCAAATATCAATTATCTACCTGTTGGACTTGTGTTTTTTTAAAGTTTTCCCTATATAAGCCTATGTGAAATAAAGTGTTTTCTCCCCTCCCGGGAAGGGTTAATTTTGACCAGGGGGTCATGATAAGAACAATCTTGGTAAAGGTCCACTAGACAATGCTTCAGCTCTAGGCCTTGTGGTTTCAGAGATGAATATTTTTAAAGTTTTTCCTATTTGTTGCCATAGCAACCAGAGTTCTGCATGGAATGGAATTCTTTGAACAACTTTGATAGAGCTTTATGGAACATCCCTGCAAAGTTTCATCAACATTGGCCCAGTGGTTTCAGAGGAGATATCGTTTGAAGGAAATGGTGGACGGACGGACGGACGTACGACGGACCCCGACGGGAAGCGATCCCAATAGCTCACTCTGGCACTTTGTGCCAGGTGAGCTAAAAATAACAAGTCTTTCTGCTAGTAACTACTAATAATTAGAAGTTTAATCAAAGTCACGTCAACATTACCTGACATGAAAAGGTTTAACACGATACTCTGATGGCTCAGGCAACAGGCATCTTAAACACGACTCATGTTTGAAAGGTATAATCACAAGTCTTGCACTGTATGGAAATCTAAGACCATTTCTGATATTATTAACTACTGACGCAGATGCAACCGATTTTGCGTGTGTGATGACTGGTATAGTAATGAACATTATTTGATAGATGAACATATACTCAGTCAACAAAGCAACATACAATGGAAAAAAACTTCTGTAACTGTTTGCCAGCACATTAAGTTCACAGAATGTTGACAAATACTCGGACACACTGTGAGGTTTTGCCATACGACATTCTGTATTTAAAAAGAGATAGCATCATTATATTAAAAATAATGCTGAAGTAAAATAAAGTGTTACGGCTGTTAGATTTCGCTATATCAGTCCAATTTCCCTCGTTCAAAGAATTGTTTATCTAATATTTGAACGATATTTTAGATTTCTTGTAGAATGGTCCAAATGAATTGATGAAAGATCCATTTAAACATTTTTGTTTAAAAAAAATGGTAATCACTGCATCTGATACAACATGAGCTGATATCTCGTAGGAGGAAAACCGATTAAAGGCTAAAATACCTGCTTAAATATTTATTAAACATCATCTGCAACAAAAATAGGATAACTTTAAACCAGAGGCTTTTTTATGTTTTTCTATCCACGATATGTTTTATCAAAATTACATTCTTCGAAGAAATTACTACGAAAAACATATAAAGCACTTATGATTAAAACTATTCTTTGTGTAAGAAAGACAAAATGAAGTAAAAAGTATAAGTATAAATTCTTGACAAATGTGCAGCTTATTTTATATAACACCTGTACGACATCCCTAATACACTAGGTGACTTTGTTGAACACAAAACACGTTTGTAATACCTTGTAGACATTATGCTGTTCGCTGAGTTGATCAAACTTGGTATACATCGCATTGAGCATAGACACAACTTCCATAGGGGATATCTGACTACATATTCTGGTGAATCCAACCACATCACTGAATAGTATCGTTACATTTTCAAATACCTGAAATAACGAAAGCAATCATGAACAAAAAGATAAATTTGCCATCAATAGCTTACAGGAGTACATTTGCTCTTAATGACAAGTTCAAGGTCATTAATCTAAGGTGTAATGCACTCAAACAGCCAGAAATGTTGTCGAACTAAGTTCTGTATCTTGGAAGAATGGTCTGGCTTTTGTATCTGTATTATAGACCATTTCCAGTGCGCATCTAGGCTTGTGATTCAGTGTCACTTACTCATCCAATGACGTGAACATGCACCAACTATAAATTTATTTTAGTAACTGTGACATTGGCCTGAGTAAGATCTTAACAAAGCTAAATACTTAGTTTCACCCATCCATTTATTTAAGGATAAGAGCAGCAAGAAAATTGCATTCCAGTTATTTTCACCTTTAAGTTGACCTTAAGATAATATTAGGATACACACTTTGTCTAATCAGAATAATCTTCGTTAAGATATGGCGGTGCTACAGTACTACAATGGTGAAATTAACTGTTCTGATAAAACAACAGCACATAACTTTTTGTCCGATTTGACCCATTTGCAATCATGTTTGCAAATAGTCAGTCTAATTATCATTTAGAAGGCAAAAATTAAAGAAAGTTTAGAGACAAGTTTAATATAGCATTTTTTAAAAATCAAGGTCATATACCTATACACCCGATTTTTCATTCTGGCCTTGGTTCGAACTTACTGGAGCTCTAATAGGCATACATACCGTGTGGGAACATTACAACGACTGTCAAAATGGCAAAATTAAAGTACTAGTGTATACAAACATAAGATACTTTCATTTTAGTTCTGAAATTGAACGGTTAAGTTTTAACTTAACGGTCCGCTTTGTTCTGTAACCTAGTATAAACTAGAGCTATCACTAAATGTGATTAATACCCCCAAAAGACTGCTTTATAAACAGAGGAAGTTTGTAGTAACAATTCCAACCAGTAGTTTTCAAGTTATGCTCCAGACAAGGAAAGTAACAAAGGGCAATGACTCTGTAAATACTCAAGATAGAGTTATGGTTCTTGCACACTGCAATTCCTCTTATTGTGCTTGATCATTGTATGAAATTGTTTTAGATTCCAATCAGTAGTTTTCAATTTATGCTCCGGACAAGGAAAAGTAACAAAGGGCAATAACTCTGTAATTAGTCAAGATGGAGTTATGGTTCTTGTGGACTGCACTCCCTCTCAATGTGCTTGACTATTCTATGAAGTTGTATTGAATTCCAACCAGTAGTTTTCAAGTTATGCTCCGGACAAGGCAAAGTAACCAAGGGCAATAACTCTGTAAATACTCTAGATAGAGTTATGGTTCTTGTACACTGCACTTCCTCTGATTGTGCTTGATCATTGTATGAAATTGTTTTGGATTCCAACCAGTAGTTTTCAAGTTATGCTCCGGACAAGGAAAAGTAACAAAGGGCAATAACTCTGAAATTAGTCAAGATGGAGTAATGGTTCTTGTGCACTGCACCCCTTCTTAATGTGCTTGACCATTCTATGAAGTTGTATTGAATTCCAACCAGTAGTTTTCAAGTTATGCTCCGGACAAGGAAAAGTAATAAAGGGCTGTAACTCTGTAAATACTCAAGATAGAGTTATGGTTCTTGTACACTGCACTTCCTCTGATTGTGCTTGATCATTGTATGAAATTGTTTTGGATTCCAACCAGTAGTTTTCATGTTATGCTCCGGACAAGGAAAAGTAACAAAGGGCAATAACTCTGAAATTAGTCAAGATGAAGTTATGGTTCTTGTGCACTGCACTTCCTCTCAATGTGCTTGACCATTGTATGAAGTTGTATTGAATTCCAACTAGTAGTTTTTCAAGTTATGCTCCGGACAAGGAAAATGCAACAGACCGCCCGACCGACCGACCAACCGACCGACCAACCACCGGGTGACTCCTATATACCCCCCTAAACTTCGTTTTGGGGGTATAACAAACTAATTGCTGACAACGCACGAGGGACTGACTACATCTATCAATCATAATAGTTCACCCCAAGTAGTAGTGCTCAAGCGAGCAAAACAATATGATCAGCCATTTTTAAATTGATGATATACATTTAACGTTATTTCAATATTATTTCTCTTCAAAATTATACACTGAAAATGGCTTTGCAGAAACACAAGTACACTGTCCGTTTGCTAAGACTGAAAATTCTTTAAATTTAACATCGTCTTAACGAAAGTTTGAATGAGAAACACGGAATAAACGAGGTTTGCCATTAAAGTAAAACTAATTTCCATGATTAGAAAACTTAATGATTTCTTCTGTAAGTGTTGTATTAAGAAATTACCATGATCGCATTTTGGTGACTGTTAGCGGTATTTATAAGTTATATAAGTAAATTTTTCAACAAAGACCACCTAAAGAAGTTTTGAAATTAAATTCGAGATGTTAAGAATGGGGGACATCAATAGAACTACTTGTATAAGATGTTTGAGTTTCAAGTCACTTTATAGTCTGTTCAAAATACAAATGTAGTAAAAGTAAAGCATGTTTTTCAATATTTACCTCACATGTAGAAATTGCTGGTTCACCACTTCTCAATCTGTCTGCAACTTGCTTTGGTATCATTTGGTATAATAAAGAATCAGTACGTCTCATCTCAGCGTCTAATTTTAACATACTTTCTTGAAGAATTTTGCTTTTCTTTTGTTCCTAAATAAATCATATTCGAAAAGTGCTTAAGTACATATAAGTTTCAAAAATTAAAATTTTCTGGCTAAATTTAACCACATTTAATGCTATATTAATTTTTAAACACTGACGCCAAAAGAGTATCACGAACCTATTTAAATCAAAACGTAACAAATATTATCATGTGTATAACATAGAAACAGATGTACACAAAAACAAGCTTCTTTATGGTCGTACGTCTGAATATGTCATCATAAACCAAAATGGTATCTTGATTAAAGCTTTCATAAAAGATGATTTCAGGAAATACATGGACGCGCTGCAAAAGTAAGATTGAAACTGGTAAGTCAATTGGCCAACGGCATGTGTAACGTTAAATGGAGAAATTTCTGTCAGTGCAGCGAATTTAAACGGAATCAAAACGGGGGCGAGAATTATTTGTTACACGCTAATGCATTCCTTTGATACAATCTGTAAGTTTGAATGAGTCGAACTGTGGGCACTCTATAAACGGTAATGTGATAGCGACGTTTGACAGAGAGACATCAAAAGTGACAATAAACATGTCTCAAGCAAATGACATAGGAAACTGGCAGTTTACGTCGATTGGTTCTATAGTTATCTCTTGAAAATCATAGGCTTCTGGATCCAACTCTCCAACAGACAAACCAGCCGACCGATATATGCAAAGAATATACCCTCCTTTATCGACCTGGGGCAGTAAAGCGTGTACGTGTAATGTACACAGAAATAATACAGCTGAATGTTTCATTTCATACAGCAATATAAACACATAGTATTTCTATGTCCGATTAATTTGTATTAGATTTCATTGTATTGTTTTGTATTGTATATTATAAGAATAGATTATACAAAATAGAGTGCAATAAATAAAAATTGATGACAGACGACGATTGACAAGTGACTCGGTCACAGAGATATTTCTAGGCATAAATATATCATATTTTTGAATGAAATATGCCATACATTGTAGGTCATTGATTTGGCCACATAGATCACATGTCGACTGACTATTAGACAATAATGTTCTCGTCAAGGCGCTGCAGTCCTAATTGCGTGCCACAGTAAAGAAAACATTTCTTCAATAAATACGAAGATCCACTCTTAATTATCACCATGGGAATTGAAATATGGGCATCGCTGACTTATTAACCATTGAGATATTCTCAGTTCCCCGCTTCAATTAACGCCAACAATAGGACTTTCGATTATAATTCTATCCATTAAAATGAGTCCCAAGGGTTTATTGGCAGATAATGTCATCTTTACTTGGAATCAGTAATTGTTTCCGATAAGAGATTATAAATAAAGCCAGCAGGCTGTCTCCTACTGATATTTCATATGTCAGTCTTCTCTCGCTTTTCAAAACATTTTGTTAAATAAAACAACCGTTAAATAATTGTAAACAACTCTGAAGTTGAGACTTCTTCGATAAATCCGAAAGCATGACGCTTAATTGCCAGTTAGTAATTTCTAGAGATAGCAGCCAATGATTGTGCCTTGAATCAGGATTAAATGTGTAGTTTACAGAATGTGCTGAATCAGCCAACGAGTCTATGCATGCAGACATTGCTTTTGAAACTTAGGCATGTACTCGTTACAGAGAACCATAGTGCCCCTACGTTACTCCTTAAGCACAGACTAACATAATGTCATAAATCTGAAGCCCGTAGGCATCACAAAACTATGAAATAAATCAACTCCAGTCTCGGTTACATTGTTGCGATACACAAATATAATAAAACATACTAAAATTAAACTTCAACATTTATGATATCGCCAGACTGATAGTTTCGTGCAAGAACTATGTTGCCAACATGCAGAGTAAGTATGTAACTGTGACCAGGAATTTAGATTTTTGAATATAATCAAATGTTCCAGTCTCAGTTTGTGTACAAAAAGGCTTTGTAAACTAGATCTGTATCTGCTGCTGTTGGACAGTTGAAAAGACTGTTATGTGCATAAACCTGATCTAGTGCCAGTTTGTGTACAAAAGAACTTTACAAACTGGGACTTTATCGATTGATGTTTGACAATGGATAAGACTGTTATGTCATGAATATTGTATAAACCTGATCTAGAGCCAGTTTGAGTTCGGCAGACTGTTGGGTTCCTGCCAGTACAAGGTCTCGACTGGAATCATGCATACTAAGGTCGTTAATGTATAAACCTGTTTTAAACATTATGTCTAAGCTTTCCATTCTGAAAAATAAAAAAAGCAAAAGTAGTAATAGTCTAATACGTTTTAAATGTAAAAATGTTTAATCGTTAACAGTAGAAAAGAAGTAGATAGCTTCCAGTCAGACCAGTATACATACATGGGTGTACCAAAGAAATAAGTATATGTGCATGGTTGTACCAAAGAAATAAGTATATGTACATGGTTGTACCAAAGAAATAAGTATATGTACATGGTTGTACCAAAGAAATACTTATACGTACTTATACGTACATGGTTGTATCAAAGAAATCAGTATATGTACATGGTTGTACCAAAGAAATAAGTATATGTACATGGTTGTACCAAAGAAATACTTATACGTACTTATACGTACATGGTTGTACCAAAGAAATCAGTATATGTACATGGTTGTACCAAAGAAATAAGTATATGTACATGATTGTACCAAAGAAATAAGTATATGTACATGGTTGTACCAAAGAAATACTTATACGTACTTATACGTACATGGTTATATCAAAGAAATAAGAAAACATACATAGTTGAACTAAAGAAATAATTATACGTACATGGGTGTACCAAGGAAAATTATTGACTCCCATTCCGGCATAAACATCATTTGCCCTTTTAAGTGAATAGCGTATCCTTCCCGCGTGCTGTCAGCAATGTCTTTTTCATGGTCACCTGGGACTGATATCATGTCTGAATTGAAAGCATCGTTAATGACAGGAAATATATAGTAGCAGTGGATTATTTTAATGTTAACCATTTTGCAAAAGTAGCAGCAGTAAAGTATTAATTAACTGTAGCCCTTAAAATACTTCTGTTTTTGCTAATTATAGACCTTCCTTATAACATTTTTGTTCTTGTTAATTTAAACCCAAATAACAGTTATGTTATATTAAACCCTTAAACACTTCTGATCTTGCTTACTGTGGTCCTTGTACATCTAACATTACTGCAGCTCTGTTACTTACTCAGCACAAATGAAGAATTCTTTCCTTGTTTTTGCTTATTAAAAGTTGACAGGACAAAATTATAAACATTACATAACATTAAATAGACATGTCCATAAAGTTAATGAAAGCTGTTTTTCTAAGCTGCTAATTTAAAAATTAAAAAAAAGAAACCTCGACTTCCTAAAAGAATATCTTTCTAAAAATCAATTTAAAACAAAACAAATGAAAAAGGTGTATCTAAGTTACTGTGACCTTGACCTATTTTTTATTTTTTGCTTAAAACAATTTCGTAATAAAAAAATGAAGAAAAAAATCTATTTTTAGTAACAGTGAATCTTGACCATGACCCCTTAACAGTTATTTCGTTGAAAACAATTTTAAACTAAAAACAATAACTGAAAAGAAATCTTTTTTATAAGTGACCTTGACCTAACTTTTTTTGCTTAAAACAATTTCTTATTTTACGTTTTTCAATGGTTTGTCAGAGTATAACGGTGAATAATATCTCGATAAACTCACTGTGCACCCACTGAAAATTATCGAAAATTTCTACCCGGATTAACGTCAAAATGTATACCGATCGAATGAATGCTGGAAACCGACCGACTGACATCTGCAAATCAATATACCCTCTTTTATGAAGGGGGCATAGTAACCGCGCCATAAAACGACCCATCACATAAATGTCAGTGACTTTTTAAGACTTACCATGATTTGGTCTCATTGTGTCCCGGTTAGTAACCATTGCTGTCAAAAAAATGGATATTTCAATAGCTATAAAATCAGAATATTGCAGAAAAAACACTGGTCTTTTTCAAAAGACCATTTTACATTAAATAATTTCAAAGCTAAACTTTATAAGACAGAATACAGAAGTGTTTCGTCAAGTATTTTAGATACGATACATGTGCTTCCTGTCCATATAATGTACAATCCAAATATAGAATTGTTTGGGTTTTCCAAAATGCAAATTTTGATTTTGAAACTGTTTCAAAATTTCATCGTCTATAATGTTACTTTGCAAACTGATTACAAACCTACTTAAACCCTATATACTGAGAAATTACAAAAATAGGACTATTTTATAAAAGGAAAATAAGATATCGTTAAAGAAACACACACCTATCTGGAATACCATCTGTTGTTATTAACGATCGTTACACTTAACACTATCGTAAAAAGAGCGCTATATCTATTGCCTGGATATCATTGACTATATATAATACAAGGTCAGCAAGGTTCAATTTGGAAAATTGGGTCATGACTTTAACACTTTGCGTAGAGGTTCACTACGCACTGCTATAAGACAAATATTAAAGCTCTTGGCCTTGTGGTGCCGAGAAAGCTTTTTGAAATATTTCCTATTGAAATCTTTGTAAAATCAAGTGACTTGGGCGGGGTCAGTTTTGACCCAGGGATCATTATTTCAACAATCATGGTAGAGGTCCTAAGGCAATGCTATATGCCAAATTTCTTAGCTATATCCTTGTGATTTCAGAGAAGACAATTTTTATTTCATATATATATATTAAAAGATAAAAACACAGTCCATGAGATAATTAAATTATTTGCCAACCGGTTTCGCTTTTCTGCTCATCAGGGCAAATATGGCGTCAAAATATTTGCCCTGATGAGCATGAAAGCGAAACCGGTTGGCAAATAATAATTAAATTATCTCATGGACTGTGTTTTTATCTTTTAATATATTTAACTTTTTTCCGGCACATGTTTTTGAATTTTTCACGTATACATATATATATATATATGTAAATTCAAGTGACTCCCAGGGCAAAAAAAACTTTGACCAAGGATAAATGATTTGAACAATTTTGGTAGAGGTCCACGAGACAATGCTATATGCCAAATACCTAAGCTCTAGGCATTCCGATTTTAGAATATTTATAAAGTTTTTCCTTTTTGATGCCTTAGCATTAAATGGATTTTTTTATACAACTTGAGAGCTTCCCCATCAAGCTTAATCAACATTGGCCCATTAGTGTCGTTTGAAGGAAATGGCGAACGGTCGTACGACGGACGCCGGACGGTGAATGATCACAATAGCTCACCCTGGCATTTACAGACCATCCGGTCAATTTCGATATTTGGTAATTTAAATAAACCATATTTAAGACACCTGGCAACTAAATGATGACTAAAAACAAAAATAATATCAAACAGGGAATGCCACGTACCAAAAACGCAGCCTCCCCAAAACGAGCCCCACAGCACCCAGAAGTAAGCCTATTGATCACAAGGCGTATTTGCTATTCTTACAGATAAAAGTACTGCTGTACAAATGACAAAAAAATTAACTTCGAATTCCTATTTCGGAGTTATGTTAGTCTTACTATTCGGTCACGTATCAGATGCACATGTGCATAACAAGAAGACACCACAATGCCACCAAAGCAGTTTAAACGGCGCCTGTAGAAATAGTAGAATTTAAATAAAAACATTCACCTTGACTACCCCCTCAGCAATGAATTTTTTTTGCTTAAAGAATCTAAAATTTGAAAAAAATGATCTTAAATTTATTCTTGGTTACGGTGACCTTGACCTTGATCTAGTGACCTTGACCCAGTGACCAAAAAATTAATTTTGCTTAAAACAATTTAAAAACAAAAAATATAAAGATCTAATTTAAGTAACAGTGACCTTGACCGCGACCCTAGTGACCTTGACACCTCCAAAAATATTTTTTTGCTTGAAACAATCTAAAAACTAAAAAAAATCAATTTTAGCAACAGTGACATTGACCTTGACCCTTGTGACCTTGAACCAAAAAAAAATTGTTTTGCCTTAAAACAATCTAAACCCTAAAAAAATAATAAAAATCTACTTCAAGTTACAGTGACCTTGACCTTTACCCAAGTGACCTTGACCCAGTGACCCAAAGCTTCCTCTCCAAGCAAGCTCCCTCCCACCAAGTTTCATTACAATCGGTAACTCCTAACCTTTATTATTTAGCGGAAACCATTTTTTCTATTTTCAGTAACAGTGCCCTTGACCTTGACCCTAGTGACCCCAAATGCAATCCCAAGCGGCGTCTCCACACATACTGCCTACACACTAGTTTCATTGTAATTAATCACGCCTAACTTGAGTTACTGAGCGGAAACCATTTTACTATTTTTAGTAACAATGACCTTAACATTGACCCTAGTGACCCCAAATGCAATCCTTAGCTTCCTCTCCACGCAAGCTACGTACAAACCAAGTTTCATTGTAACTGGTCAGTCTGAACTTGAGATATTGAGCGGAAACCGTTTTTCTATGTTTTAGTAACAGTGACGTTGACTCTAGTGACCCAAAATGCAATCCAAAGCTGCGTCTCCTGGCATGCTGCCTACACACCTAGTTTCATGGCAATTAATCACTCCTAACTTGAGTTATTGAGAGGAAACCGCTTTTCTATTTTTAGTTACAGTGACCTTGACCTTGACCCTTGTGACCCTAAATGCAATTCCAAGCTGCGTCTCCATGCAAGCTAAGTACATACCAAGTTTCATTGCAATTGGTCACTCCTAGCTCAAGTTATTGAACGGAAACCAATGTTTGACGCCCGGCCGCCCACCGTCCCGCCCGACATATCGCCATTCTAATAAGCAGTTCTTTCTTTTAAAAAACCTGCTTAAAAATTGATTTCATCGTACCGCAATCAGCTGAACAATTACTTTATTTGGCGTTGATAGCGCGTTCAGTGTTTTATATATGGCATCGAGTTTTCCCTACATTTTCTTCAATTAATGTCTTCTTTATAGCTTTAAGATGCCACTTGCAAATTGGATTAAGAGACAAGAGAATATATAGAAATAGCCTTGTTACCTTGCAGTTTTTCAAAATCCTCATCGGTATACTTGTCAGGATTCCGACTAACACACTTCGTTGACAACAACTCAAATGCATTATTTGTGTGAGCCAAAATCTGAAATAATGTACATAAGGTATGTATAGAACACAACAAACTTGTTCGTATAAATATTTATGTATTACACACCCTTTCACGCATTCTTTGTCCGTTATCCGCTGCAGCTTACAATAAAACGTCAGACAGTCAGCTATACGGAGGTAAATGACTGCGATATGCTTCACAAATCACAGTTTTCAATTTTTATAAAATGACCATGACGGTCCGTTATCGCTGACCTGAAATCATCTGCACAACAAAAAGGTCCTACATGAATAACACAGCAATAAAAGATAGTGCTCACAACGTTATTCTATTATTGTCTGACAGACTGACCTATATACCCAACCTGACCAAGTTTCTATCTCTAAAATTCATCAAGACAAACATTTCGACAGCTTTCATGATTACTGGCTACAAAATGTTGCTTTAACTGTTGTGGTACTTAAAAAGTGTTTTCTGTTTTCATCTGTGATTTGGCCAAGTGAAATGGTTTTTGATCCCATGTGACCTAGATCTCGACCTAGAATTAATCAACGCAAACAATCTATAATGATCATGTCTTATGAAATACCGTCTCTCCAACGATTAACAGACGACCATATACATATTAATTAGCGGTCACCTGTATATAACGTGACCCTGTCTGTAACGGTCAGTCTAAGGTGCGACGGCAGGAAATTACTCTAAATTTAACCTGTTTATAGCGTGACCCTGTTTAACACGGTCAGCGGCCACTTATTTTAGTCCGGAACTGATTATATAACGGCCAGTGACGGGATTTGTACGATAACTTTAACAAATACATAGTGCAAGTAACAATATTACGGCAATTAGCCGGAAGCATTAATTAAACAGCTGATTGAAACCGATTAAATGTGGATTATGATCATTGACTATGTGTGAATAATACATAAATTTCAAAGGATTATATCAATTAGGTGAGTTTGTTTGGTTTGCTTGATATTTTATCTTGAGCAATGATTGAGCGATGTCGTCTTTATGCATGATATTTTTTTATGAATTTCCGTGATTTTGCGTAAGTTTTATTGAAAACTATTCAGGTTTATTGAAACATCATTAGGTATAAAAATCTTTGATAAGGCAGTCTGTATTTGCCATTTTTTCCCAGTATGTCTTCACCTAAACGTAAAGCGCTTTCGTTAGAAGAACGAGTTCGTGTAATAAAAGCGTTTGAATGTGGGAATAGCTCTAGAAAACTTGCTTATCAATTATGTGTGGGATTGCAGCTTCAACAAATCAGAAGAAAATAACAGACTTCTTTACGAAAGTTAACTAATGATGTACATGTATATTGATTTACATTAAAAGCATTAATAAGTGTATCATATAAATTGATATGCCATATGTGTAATGTAACAAGAGGGCCAAGATGGCCCTATATCGCTCACCTTGGTACAAGTCCACTTGCCTGGTGGAAGATCACTAGATAATGTTATATACCAAATAAGTTTTCCTATATACGCCTTTGTAAAACAAATGATCCCCCCCCGGGCAAGGTCAATTTTGACCCCAGGGGCATAATTTGAACAAACTTTAAAGAGGTCTACTAGGCAATGCTACATGCCAAATATCTAAGCTCTAGGCCTTGTGGTTTCAGAGAAGAAGATTTTTAAAGTTTTTACTATATATTAATTCCTATGCAAAAGTAAGTGACCCCCGGTGCGGGGTCAATTTTGACCCGGGGGTCATAATTTGAACAATATTGGTAGAGGTCCACTAGCCAATGCTACATGCCAAATATCTAAGTTCTAGGCCTTGTGGTTTCAGAGAAGAAGATTTTTAAAGTTTTTACTCTATAAGTCTATGTAAAACTAAGTGACCCCCGGTGCGGGGTCAATTTTGATCCGGGGCTCATAATTTGAACAATCTTGGTAGAGGTCCACTAGCCAATGCTACATGCCAAATATCTAAGCTGTAGACCTTGTGGTTTCAGAGAAGAAGATTTTTTAAGTTTTTCCTATATATTCCTATGCAAAACTAAGTGACCCCCGGGGCGGGGTCAATTTTGACCCGGGGCTCATAATTTGAACAATATTGGTAGAGGTCCACTAGCCAATGCTACATGCCAAATATCTAAGCTCTAGGCCTTGTGGTTTCAGAGAAGAAGATTTTTTAAGTTTTTCCTATATATTCCTATGCAAAACTAAGTGACCCCCGGTGCGGGGTCAATTTTGACCCGGGGGTCATAATTTGAACAATCTTGGTAGAGGTCTACTAGACAATGCTACATGCCAAATATCTTAGCTCTAGGCCTTGTGGTTTCAGAGAAGAAGATTTTTAAAGTTTTCCCTATATATTCCTATGCAAAAACTAAGGGCCCACCCGCGCGGGGTCAATTTTGACCCGGGGGTCATAATTTGAACAATCTTGGTAGAGGTCCACTAGACAATGCTACATGCCAAATATCTAAGCTCTAGGCCTTGTGGTTTCAGAGAAGAAGATTTTTAAAGTTTTTCCTATTTTTTGCCATAGCAACCAGAGTTCTGCATGGAATGGAATTCTTTGAACAATTTTGGTAGAGCTTCATGCAAGGAACATTCCTGCATAGTTTTATCAACATTGGCCTAGAGGTTTCAGAGGAGATGTCATTTGAATCAAAATGTTGACGGACGACGGACGGACGACGGACGACGGACAATCATCGATCAGAAAAGCTCACCCTGGCGTAGCCAGGTGAGCTAATAAACTACCGTAACTAGATATTGTCTTATTTTATCATTTTTTTTATCATATCCTTGACAACCTGGATCATGTGGTCACCTGTCTATAGTGGTCACTTTCGCCCAGTCCCCTTGCTGACCGCTATAGGCAGGTTAGACTGTATATATATAATGAATTAAATAAAAATGACTTGATATGGCTTTAAAATAATGATTAAATTAACTGTGCTAGGCGTTTCATACAATTCATCAGGCACAATTGTAGTGAATGACGTTGTTTCCATGACGTTGACGTCGGCCCGAGGGAAAAGTTGAATTATACTAAATTCATATCTTTTACAGTTGAGACTGATGAATGACTGACATTGCCCAAATTAAACTTTGACATGGAGGTGATTAACTTCTTCTACTTTGTTGTGTTGGAATGGAGATTGAGAGAGATGTTTTACTGTGCAGCTTGGTCATGCCCAGGATCATATGGCTAGAGATGATACAGATGCTAACACATTACTTAACATTTCAGTGGATACCTGAAATTAATGTAGGAAGTAATACACACACCTTGACCAACTTTTTTTAGCAGGAATTAAGCAAGATTAAGGGTGCCTCAAGAGCAAACAGTAATAAGGTCATAAAAGACAGAGATTCTATTATGATGTATGATGTATGAGATTTTTAAGCAGGCACTGCTACGTATAATTTTGTATAGAAAGATTTTTCTGGTTAAACCTATATTTATCTCCATAAAATTCTATTACATGTATATTTAAGAAATTAGTCCGCAACCGCCTGCATGCATGTAGTAGAATTTTATGGAGATAAATATAGGTTTAACCAGAAAAATCTTTCTATACAAAATAATACGTAGCAGTTCCTGCTTAAAATTGCGTTTCACTAATTTCTTAAATATACATGTACACTTTCGCAAATGAGGATAGTGAAATGATGTTTTATTATAAAAGCGGACATTCTGGTGTAAAGGCATGATGTAAATCGGTAAAAGTCTCTTATTTGACTAGGCGAAATGTACGGACTAAGAAGTTTACAATTTACGTGTTTATGACAACATTAAAGCAGCAAACCTAAGTTAAATATTCGTTGCGCATACACTCATAAAAAAATAACACGACATTTATTTAAAATTTGAGACAGACAGACATACAGGGAGACAAAGCGCATCGTTTATTTTTTAGCGTGTTATTTTTTTTTGGCAAACAGTAGTTATTTCTTATTCTGTCTAGTTTGAATAGACACTAAATCTGTGAAAACAAAATTTAATGTACGTCCACAGGCCTCCTTAAAGAGCTAATGTTCATATGAAATGCTCATTTGGAACTAAATATTATTGTCACTTGTCACACCAGATAGGCCGTTTGCATATATATTCCATCTCAAAGAAATCGATTCCATTGTAAACAATTGTAGTAAGTGTATTTCGCATCTGCTCATTAATGGGTGCTACTAAGACTATATATTATTTTCCTCATTTTTTAATCCATATAATAAGCTACAACACATGTTTGGTCCAGATCTTGTTCTGGTTTTGTTTCGGTGATGTCCTTTACTTGTTGCAGTTCGCTTAAGCGCGTTACTTATAGCAGATATTTCAGCTTCTCTTTGTGTCCTGTCTGCGGTCACTTCCAATGTTTGGGGATTCATTCTACTGTGTTTACGCCTGTTATGCTTGATTGGGTTTGAAAATTTTCTTCTCGTTTTACATTTGAGGACCTTTAAAATTGAAATGACGTAATTGGATTTGTAAATTTTACCCAAATACGTTAGCTACGCATAAAGTGTAATAAAGTTACGATTTAAATATTCCTTGTTCATGTTTATAGAGTGTGGATAGTTCTAACCTTTTTACTGCATCATACATACATATTGCACTGTCAATATAAATATTATGTAGATATGGCAATACATCGTGTTGTTTCGTTTACTTGTCTGGTGGAAATGACTGTAATTACTGTTGTTGTCATCTAAGCAGACAATTTATACGACTGAATTCTACTAGAAGGTAATACATATGTTCAGATTATTTGATTTTACAGCGTTTATTGTTTCATTGGGAATAATTAGGGAATATGAGAGTACCCAAAGGACAGAATCCGCACATATACTGTTCCATCAGGATAGTGTTTTCCAATATCACCATTTAAAATGTTCCTGTTGTATTTAACCGCAATTTTTAATGCAAGAAATAAATGCATCGTAATTCTTAAAATAGCCTTAATTGTTCTTGGTATGTTTTGTTTGGATTTTCCGACTTAGGAAAGGTCATCAGAATCAGTTGTCATTAAACTGATGGCTCCTTATGCCTTCCAAAAGTTAGGATTCTGTAGCACTTATATACCCTTTCTGGGCCAAGAATGATTAAAGTCTTTAACTTCAATTTCAAATACTTTTGTCAAGAATGTTTTCAATTCTGCCCATAGTAAAACCAATGGTTAAACGCTCTATTGCTTGTCTTTATATCAAATTAGATACACTAGCTCATTGCGAAATTGTACGTGTTATACATGGGTCAACATACTTTTAACAAGAGCTGTCACATGACAGCACGCTCGACTATTCGAAAGCTTGTTGGTAAAATGGGGTTTTTGTCTAAGAACAGGAGTATTGTGTAATTGTCTATAAGAATTAAGGTCAAAGATATGGAACTTGTTCAAAGACCTTTGTAAATGTACATTGCATTCAAAGCCTTACTCTGGATTCTGCAAGCCAACTGGAGGGAGGATGGGGGGATAATTTCAAAAAAATACATGACCTTGTATATTTGATCATGAATAATTTTGTAACTTTTCAAAATTGATATGTATAGAATTAAAAAAGCATGACAGCTTCATGCTGCATAATTATTCTATGACATTTCAAAAGAAAGCCATTTTGAGTATTTCCATTTTAGTCTGGAAAAACTGTGACAAAATTCTAAGTTAAAAAGGGCATAAATATGTCAAAAATCAAAAACATTGGTGAAGATGTTGACAGTAAATACGTTCGAATAGTATTCTATCTTTAACAAAAAATTCAAAGTTAAAAAGGGACACAAATCTATCAAAAATCAAAACAGAGTTATAGAGATTGTTTCCTCAAGTGTAGATGTTGATGATTGACACATACTTTGAGTTTCAAGTCAATACTTTTGATAGTATTCAAGATATTTGACTTTATAAAATCTTTTACCAAAAATTCTTTTAAGTTAAAAAGGGATATAAATCTGTCAAAAATCAAAACAGAGTTATGGGGATTGTTTCCTCAGGTGTAGATATTGAGGGTAAACATATATTTTGAGTTTCAAGTCAATACCTTATATAGTATTCAAGATATTTGAATTTACAAAAAAAATTACCAAAAATTCTAAGTTAAAAAGGGGCATAAATCTGTCAAAAATCAAAACAGAGTTATAGGAATTGTTTCCTCAGGTGTATATGTTGATGGTAAACATATATTTTGAGTTTCAAGTCAATACCTTATATAGTATTCAAGATATTTGAATTTACAAAAAAAAAATACCAAAAATTCTAAGTTAAAAAGGGGCATAAATCTGTCAAAAATCAAAACAGAGTTATGGGAATTGTTTCCTCAGGTGTATATGTTGATGGTAGACACATACTTTGAGTTTCAAGTCAATACCTTTGATAGTATTCAAGATATTTGAATTTAAAAAAAAACTTTTACCAAAAATTCTAAGTTAAAAAGGGGCATAAATCTGTCAAAAATCAAAACAGAGTTATGGGTATTGTTTCCTCAGGTGTAGATGTTGATGGTAGACACATACTTTGAGTTTCAAGTCAATACCTTTGATATTATTCAAGATATTTGAATTTATAAAAAACTTTAACCAAAAATTCTAAGTTAAAAAGGGGCATAAATCTGTCAAAAATCAAAACAGAGTTATGGGGATTATTTTCTCAGGTGTAGATGTTGATGGTAGACACATACTTTGAGTTTCAAGTCAATACCTTTGATAGTATTCAAGATATTTGAATTTATAAAAAACTTTAACCAAAAATTCTAAGTTAAAAAGGGGCATAAATCTGTCAAAAATCAAAGCAGAGGTATGGGGATTGTTTCCCCAGGTGTAGATGTTGATGGTAAACATATAGTTTGAGTTTCAAGTCAATACCTTTGATAGTATTCAAGATATTTGATTTTATAAAAAACTTTAACCAACGCAGACGCCGACGCCGACGCCGGGGCGAGTACAATAGCCTCCTTATTCTTCGAATAGTCGAGCTAAACATGAAAATATCAACAACTAAGACAAAAGTAAGGAAAAGGACAATTAACTAGCAGGTTAAAAAGGAAGACATTTTGAAAACAGTCTTTTTTTAAAGTACATGTACGTGGTACATGTATACACTTTTTTACACATTAAAATATTCATCCCCATCACTGACAAATATTATCTAAAATCTATTCGGCGTTACTAAACAGTTTGATAAACGGCAATATTATAGAAAATTTAGTGTGTGCATTTAATAAACAGAATTATGTAAATAAATGTTTCAATTATTCATAACAACTCTTCGTCAGAGTTAATCGAATTCGACATGGAGCTATGGACATTTTGCACACGTAATTAACGAAGTATGGTTATTATACGATATTAATTTATCACATAACAGAAAACTATTATTTCCAGATATAATGAAGAAATTTACTGATTTATAAGTTTGCGAGCGCTTCTCTCCTTTTATTAAGTGTGCAACTTGCATTTGATACTAAATAATAAAGGATCTAGTAAACGGAGTACAGAGACAGATAAATTATTAAGAATATTTATAACAATTAGAGATTAATGTGAAGTGGTAAGATCACGAACTGTATGGAATACTTTTTCTAAAAGTGTTGGCCAATGTTATTAATATCCAATAAAAGCCAAATTTTTTACTTGTTAATGGATTTTGTGATACCGCCTATCTGAATAAACAAAACAAAGGGCACATATACCAGAAGTGGGCAACATTTTCAAATGTTTCAACGCTAAATCAATGATTTGGCTAGAATCCTATCGCATAAGCAGAGGTTTGATATGCGACTATGGCTATATAATCCTGTTCACGTACAGATTGAATAACTACAATGTGTACTACTTGGTCCTTACTTGGAAACAGTGTTTTAGTTCGGATGGACTGATAATAATTATCGAGGAAAGGATGTGCATGATTTTGTTGGAATACTTATGGGTTTAAAATTGGAACAAAGCATAAGTTAGAAGAGTAATGCGACATTACTGTTTAGACGAATCAATCGTCAGTAGCCGGAGTTGTTGTGTTAACCTATTTCGTCATTGATTTCATGGCATGTCTTCAACAAAGATGTTATTTGGGGGAAATATACCTAAATGATAACAGAATCAGGCCAAGAAATGGCTCCATGCAGGTGCCAAAAGTAGCTTTACTTATTGCATTGCGCTTTCTGCTGACTTTGTCTTTAATTTTTTCAAATGTGTTGAGCAAAATAACAAAAAATTATATAAAGTATTTCTATTACTAATATAATATAAAGACATCGATTGATGATTTCTTTCTCTATTTCCAAGTTATTTTGGAATACACCGACACAATTTAATATTTTATTACACACAAAAATGATTTCAATCGCAGTAATTCTTGGGCATTTTTTCTCAAGTTATCATCTGTCCGTAGAATATTGATTAATAACTGATATTTATCAGATTACACACTCCGATTCAAGAACTATCTCTTGGGTCTTGCCATACTTTTAGAACTCATTTAATTGCTCACGTGGACGGATGCCTAACCTTCTATGAAAGTTTAATGCTTCCCTTAACAAGCATTTGTTCTTTTTACACCTGAATGCATAATGATACGATAGAAGTATTTCTTAGTTAATTAAATAGGCATATCGCCACCATTGTAAAAACCATAGTAAAAAATACCAAGTGCACTAACTTCAAAGTTCTCACATGTTTCGTCAGGTTTCTACATCAGTTATTACATAGGACACTGAAGTACATGTATTAAGACCGAAGTTAAGAACAGAATTAAGTCTGACAACTTGAATGAAAAAGTCTTAAAAGATTTAATCTTGTGTCTTGTTATTTATCTGCCTTTGCTGTGAAACATTGCATATAAAATAAACAGGAGCATTGGTCAACAGGTTAGAATAACAAAAACTAGAGCTATCACTAAATATGATTAATACCCCTAAAAGACTGCTTTATAAACTGAGGAAGTTCGTAGTAACAGAATACCTTACAAAATAAACTAAAATAGAGATTTTGTTCTTTGCAATAACTCTGTAATTACTCAAGATATAGTTATGGTTCTTGTACACTGCACTTCCTCTCATTTTGCTAGACCATTGTATGAAGTTGTATTGAATTCCAAACAGTGGTTTTCAAGTAATCCTCCGGACAAGGAAAAGTAACAAAGGGCAATAATTCTGTAATGAGTCAAGAAAGAGTTATGGTTCCTCTGCACTGCACTTCCTCTCAATCTGCTTGACCATTGTATGAAGTTGTATTGAATTCCAACTTGAAGTTTTCAAGTAATGCTCCGGACAAGGAAAAGTAACAAAGGGCAATAACTCTGTAATTACTCAAGATAGAGTTATGGTTCTTGTACATTGCACTTCCTCTTATTGTGATAGACCATTGTATGAAGTTGTATTGAATCCCCACCAGTAGTTTTCAAGTAATGCTCCAGACAAGGAAAAGTAACAAAGGGCAATAACTCTATAATGAGTCAAGAAAGAGTTATGGTTCCTGTGCACTGCACTTCCTCTCAATCTGCTTGACCATTGTATGAAGTTGTATTGAATTCCAACTTGTAGTTTTCAAGTAATGCTCCGGACAAGGAAAAGTAACAAAGGGCAATAACTCTGTAATTACTCAAGATAGAGTTATGGTTCTTGTACATTGCACTTCCTCTTATTCTGATAGACCATTGTATGAAGTTGTATTGAATTCCCATCAGTAGTTTTCAAGTTATGCTCCGGACAAGGAAAAGTAACAAAGGGCAATTAATTTGTAATGAGTCAAGATGGAGTTATGGTTCTTGTGCACTGCACTTCCTCTCAATGTGCTTGACCATTGCATGAAGTTGTATTGAATTCCAACTGGTAGTTTTCAAGTTATGCTCCGGACAAGGAAAATGCAACAGACCACCTGACCGACCGACCGACCGACTAAATAACCATACTGTTGTCTAAAAACTGTAAAAATCTAATTAAAAATAGTACATTGTATTTACTGCACATAATGAGTTGAAAATAATTACATTGTACACGCTTAATTACCACATATGCACATCCATTCGTATAAGCCTGACATTAACCAAAAAAAGGTTTGTCAAGAGGAAGTTTGCCATTATACTTTTTTCCATTTGTAATTCAATTCCCTCTTTATCGTGAATCAAGAAAAGTGTCTGGACTAAATTGTGAGATTATATCAAACATTGCGTAAAACTGCATTGCTAACCTTCAATAAAGCATATAGCTAAATGCAAAGTCACATCATACAAGAGATCTAATATATGTTGTAAAAATTATCGGTAAAATACATTTTCATGAAAGCGGAACTCCAGCTGATGTGAAGTCGAAAATAAATACCGCTAAGTGTTCTGTGTGGCCGGCAGTGTAACCACTGTATATTACTATCATTACAGAATGGACTTGGAAGTTCTCCTGCCACACAATATATAGAAATCACCATAGTTTGTGTGCTCAAAGATACATTGCTGATATTAATGATATAATCACTTAATCTATATCAGCCTTTAAGATTGTGTTAGGAGTTGTGATATCTAAATATTTTTGGTACTACGTTTGGATACAACATAAAAATGGAAATAAAATGCTTCGACATTCATGCAAAGTCTGCCATTTCATTTTAGTGATATAGTAAACCTTGTAATTTATCACGCGATATAAAATTTATTTTATAAATAAAGATGCCGTTGTCACCAAGAGATATTCAGATGAATATGAACCGTTTCTAACATTTAAAGTTTTCAACACATAGTCAGAAGACAGACTAAATTTTACGAAAAAAACTTAACACGCGATCAACCGATTATCAGAAACTTTTACTTATCAAGAAAACATTTAACATTTATTTAGTTCTTTCCAGTGTCGGGAATGAATATAATGAAATGTGATGTACACAGAGACATGTGATACATGTTTTTATTTCGTAACAAGACCTATCATTAAATGTGATAAATACCCCCGAAAGACTGCTTTATAAACTGAGGAAATTCGTAGAAGCAGAATACCTTACAAAAATAAACTAACATAGAGATATTGTTCTTTGCAATAACTGTGTAATTAGTCAAGATAGAGTTATGGTTCTTGTATATTGCACTTCCTCTCATTGTGCTAGACCATTGTATGAAGTTGTATTGCATTCCGTCAAGTATTTTGAAGTTATGCTTTGCGACATGAAAAAGTAAAAATGGGCAATAACTCTGTAATGAGTCAAGAAAGAGTCATGGTTCCTGTGCACTGCACTTCCTCTCAATCTGCTTGACCATTGTATGAAGTTGTATTGAATTCTAACCATGGTTTTCAAGTAATGCCCCGGACAAGGAAAAGTAACAAAGGGCAATAACTCTGTAATGAGTCAGGAAAGAGTTATGGTTCCTGTGTACTGCACTTCCTCTCAATGTACTTAACCATTGTATGAAGTTGTATTCAATTCCAACCAGTAGTTTTCAAGTTATGCTCCGGACAAGGAAAATGCAACAGACCACCTGACCGACCGCCTAAAGGGCAATAACTCTGTAAAGAGTCAAGATGGAGTTATGGTTCGTGTATACTGCACTTCCTCTTATTGTGCTAGACCATTGTATGAAGTTGCATTGAATTCCAACCAGCAGTTTTTAAGTTATGCTCCGGACAAGGAAAATGCAACAGACCACCTGACCGACCGCCCGACCCACTGATCCACCGACCCACTGACCCACCGACCGACCAACCACCGGGTGACTCGTATAATTATTAAATACATTTCGTAAAAAAGAAATAAGATTTCGTAAAAACGAAATAACGTTTCGTAAAAACAAAAAAAAAAAAACATTTTAAAAATAAGATTTTGTAAAAACGAGTACCAAATTTGATATCCTTCTTCCGATCGAGTACTCCAGTTCTTGGAAATCGATCATTCACATGATCGACATATAATAGATCAATGGATCTTTAACTTTGTTTTGAACCGTTTGAAATATTCCAGGCAGATGATTTCGACGGATTTGACATATAATTTCACTGATAAGTGTACAGATTAAAGAGATATTTGAAAAGAGACTTTGAAAGCCCACTTAAGTATATATATAATGTATACGATTTAGAAACAAGAGCTGTAAGAAGGACAGCGCGCTTGACTTTTTTCAATGCTTGCCAATAAATCAAAAAGTTTTTAGTAAAGGGAAAAACAAGGACCTGTTTAAACAAGTGCCGCAAGTAGCAAGATAATAAGTCAAGGGTTATCACACTAACTTGTTTGATATTCCTGACTACTACAGCAAAATTTAAATTGTTAATGATATATGTGAATGCCAGTACCAGTTGCACACACTATTTAAACTAAGAATTTCTAAGTACAAATCTAGAAACATTTTGCACAGGGTTATCTTCTCGTGCTCACAGATAAGTGTCATGGTGGTACATGAGTATCCCAACTTTCAAAGTAATATCTCAAATGATTCAGTCATTAAGTGGAAATGAAAGAAAAATTTAACTGAGTTTCTACGTTGAAGAGAGCCATTATTCAAATGAAATCCTTGACACCTACATTCTCCTGCCTGCATTGTGGGATCATGATGGTAAACAAGTCAACCTTTCAAGTAATATCTGCAACAGTTCAGTCAAAAGGTGGACTGGTACGAAAACCTTTAGTCAATAAAGGGCCTTAATTTAAAAAAATCCCCAACAGAGTTACTTTCTCTTGCCTACAGATGGGGGTAATGATGCATACAAGAATTCCATGTTTCAAAGCAATATCTCAAGGGGCTAAGTCAGTAAGTTGTTTTTACCAATATACAGTGTATTTTCTAAGTAAAAAAAGAGCATAGTTCTACCAAAAAGCATTCACAGAGTTATATATTCTTGACTGTGGATGGAAGTTATAATGTTAAATAAGTATGGTAAGTTTTAAAGCAATATCTATAATGGTTTTGAAATAAAGTGGGGTGGTACAAAAAATAAACCAAGATCAATGCATTTTTTAGTCGAAAAAGGGCCATAATTCTGACAGAAAGCTTGACAGAGTATTGTACTCTTGTTTGTTGATAGTGGTTATGATGGTGAACAAGAATGATAAGTTTCAAAGCAATACCTGTAATGGTTTTAAAATGAAGTGGGATGGTACGAAAAACCTAACCAAGGTGCAGACACCGACGCCGAGGCGAGTAAAATGTGTTACACTTTTTCGCTGAGTCGTAATAATTGTCTTTACTCCGCACACGTGTTTCACTACCTGCATAATTGGCTTATTAAATTATTAAGACTTCAAATTACAAGTTCTGGAACAAACGCAAAGGCGACACAATGTAATTGCTATCATAGACTTTATTTTAAACAAACTGTGAAAACTACAACCCAATTACCATCTTAATGAATCGTATGTCTATATTATAATAATAATGTCTTTATTTAAAGAAGGTTTACACATAAAGCAATGCTCAAAACATACAAAACTTATTTACAATGTGGCCTTTTAGAAAAGAAACAAAAAGGCAAAGAAAAACGGTAAATGAAATAACAATATACATTTATGCAAATATACATTCGATCCCGACAAACACTCGTCATTACCTCAGTAAGTAAAATTATAATTATCAATTATACTGAATTCATAATTTATCTAAATTTATCTAAACGTAGCACCTGTGGAATTTACATTCTTGAAATGGTAGATAATTGCTGCTGTTTTTGAAAAAGGAAGTTCTTGTATTTGTGTTTGAAAGATGATATTGAAGAGATATTTCTGATTTCAAGAGGCATTTTATTCCAAATATCAATACTGGTGTAACTGAATGAATTTTTCATATAATTTGTTCTAGGTTTGTGATGTCTTAAGTCATTTCTTTCCGATGAACGGAGTCTATAACGTGTATTTTTCGAAAATGTTAATAACTCAGTCAGATATTCCGGTACTAGCTGGTGTTGGCATTTAAATATAAGTAAACCTGTATGGTAGGCACATCTATTTTCGAATTTTAACCATTTAAGTTTATTAAACATATCTGAGGAACTAGTTTTTAATGGTTTATTTAATATAATTCTGGCAGCCCTTTTTTGTATTTTATTTATTTTATTTAGATCTGATTTTGGGCTCACTGTATTGCCCCAGACAGTACAGCAGTAGTCGAAGCATGGTACTAAATATGCATTATAAAATGTATTTTTCATTTCATCTGACAAGTAATAGATAATACGTTTCAACAGAGCTATTTTGGAGTTTTATCTATTACACACTTGAGATATTTGGAATGTCCATGAAAGTGTGTAGTCAATTAATACACCTAGTAATTTATACACCTCAACGTTTTCAATGACGACATTTTCTATTGATAAACGTAACTCACGAGTATGTTTTAGCTTGTATTTTGTAGTCATCAACATGCATTTAGATTTACACGGGTCCAGTGACATATTATTTAATTTACACCAGCTATCGACTTCGTTCAAGTTGTCTTGAAGTACGTTTTCAATATTGTTTATGTTATAATCAGATTTGTGGACTGTAGAGTCGTCAGCGTACAAGTCAATGTTATACAGACCAGAAATAAGAGCGGTCCTAAAATTGAACCTTGAGGAACACCGGAATGAACGGATAACTTTTCCGAAAATACATTATTTACTTTTATTTTTTCAGTTCTACCGCTAAGATAAAATTCAAAGAATTTAATCGCGCTATTTGAAAAATGGTATAATTTCAATTTATGTAACAAAATCTGATGATCAACAAGGTCAAATGCTTTTCGTAAATCTAGGAAAACTGCACCTACATATTTACCAGAGTCTATATCTTTTAGCCAGGTGTCAACTATTCGGGTGAGAGCAGTATGACAGGAGTGTTGTTGGCGGAATCCGGATTGAGTTTGAAGTAAAATGTTGGTGTTTTTGAAAAATGTATGTAATTGTTTTGCGATATGACGTTCAAATATTTTTGAGATGGTTGATAGTATAGATATTGGTCTGTAATTGCAAGGATCTGATCTGTCCCCTCCTTTAAATATTGGCAATACATACGCTTCTTTAAGAGAATCAGGAAATATACCTTGACTGATACTACTTTTTATGATATGAGCTATCGCAGGAGTTATAAAATCTCCACAGTATTTTATTAGTTTCGGGCCTAAATTATCGAGGCCTGTTGATTTAGTTACATCCAATGTATTGATAATCAATTTTACTTCATATGGTGTAATTAACTCTACGTCAAAACATTTGTGTTTTAATGTTTCATTTAGATATTTTTCTAATTTGGAAAAGTTTTCTTTATCAAATTTTGTTTTCTGGATTATGTTCGAAATATTGATAAAATGTTCATTCATTGCATTTAGAATGCTTTCTTCATCTTCAATAATACGTTGCTTATAATTGAGTGATTTGGGTAAGGTGGTGCTGTTTTGCGAGGAATTATCAGTGTTAGAAAATTGTTTCAATGCTTTCCAAATATGAGATGGACTTCGCTTCTCCGCTACCGCTTTGCCATAAAAAGATTTCTTGCTTTTCTTTATTAGCGCTGTTACTTTATTTCTCAAAAGTTTATATTCTCTAAAAATGTTCTGTTTGTGATGTTTATTTCTTTCGTATATGGCTTGTTTAATTTTATCATTAAACCAACCTGGTTGCACATACTGTTTCACTCTTTTTAATTTAATAGGGGCTTGTTTAGATAATATTTCATTAAGTATGTCAAGTTGGTCGTTAGGATTAAATAATGATTCTACGATAGAGAACTGAACACCGGCTAATGTGTGTCGAAACGCATCTTCATCAAAATTTTTAAAACATCGGTATTGTATATGAAAATGTGTGTGACTCTTATCACGAGCTGGCTTAAATACTCGGACAAAACTCACTGGATAATGATCACTTAAGCTTAGAGATGAAACTACAACATCTTTTACAAGGTCTGGTGTGGTCGTGTATATGTGATCAATAATGCTCGAACTGGATTTTGTAACTCTTGTTGGTGATTTTACCATCTGTTTTAGTCCAAACTTTTCAGTTAGAATGTTCCATTTGTTGTTGTTGTTGTATTTGTTAATAGTTTTTGTGGGACTGAAGTTAATGTTTATGTCACCTAAAATGTATGTCTCATAATTCAAGTGAACTGCATAATATAATCAGCCTGTTGCTCATAATGTTCAATCCAAGTCTGTTTTGAGTTAGGTGGTCTATAGACAAAATTTAATAGAAAAGGTTTATTACAAGGGAACTTGATTTCCAGCCAAACTGATTCAATATCATTAAGTTCAATGTCATGTCGACGGGTATATAGAACATCATTCGATATATATACCAATAAACCCCCTCCTTTCTTTTGGCTTTTTGTATCTTTCCGTTCAAAATTGTAATTTCTAATTAATAAATATGAATTACTAATAGTGTCTGCTAAAAAAGTTTCAGATAATCCTAAAATCGTCATTGATGCATAAAATGACAGATGGTATTTTATTTCGTCTAATTTTGGAAGAATGTGTTGTATATTTAAATGAACTGTACGTAGACCCTTCATAATTTTCCCAAATACATAATTTTCATCAGCAGAAGCATTATTATTGTTGCTGTTGTTGTTCTTCTTGTTCATCTTTTTCTTATTCTTATTATTATTATCATTATTTTTATCATTTTTATTATTATTATTAATATCATTATTATTATTGTTGTTGTTGTTGTTATTGTTGTTGTTGTTGTTGTTAACTTCGTGTAATATTGAAATTATTTTGTCACCGTGTTCTGTCTTAAAATTATTTACATAGATTGTTAAATGGGCTGTCGAACTGAGAAATTTAGTTCCCTGAATATTATTTCTATTTGCTGGACTCATAATATCTGAGGTACGCTTCATTGTTACAGTATTATTGTAAGATAAATTAGAGTATACAAATACATATATATCAAGCAGCAAAAATCTTAATAACAAAATTACAAAATAAAATCGAGATTTAAAGTGTGCCTGTGTATCACTTACCAAGCCATTATCAACATTATTACTGAATGTTTGAAAGTAAACGCTGTTGTTTGTTATGGAAAGCCTATGAATATGGTCATAATAATAATACCATGGGTTAACTACACCCACCGAGTAAGATTTTTCTGTTTTACAAGGAACCATGTAACAGATACATCTTTTTTGTTGCAGTTGCAACACAGTTCTATTAAATGATCATAGATATTATAACTTACTATGTCAGAGTGTTTGTCGGAAAATTCCTAAAAGTTAACTGTATAGTTCCTGTCTGACATTGAATCTGACATTGAATTCCTGCCTGAATAACCTACATTACTGTAATGGTCGCTATTTTTGTTTCCTGTTAAGTTCGTATTTCTGAGGAATGTACACTCGCGGGAATAGTGGTCATATGCCCCGCAATGAACACAGTACATGTATGTCCTCACGTTATCGTTTCGTCGTCTGCTGTTCCGGTTTGTTGTCCAGCTGGTCGATCCTTTAGTCTACAGTCTTCAGTATAGAGTGATTGTGCATATTACAGATATGGCAATAAGCACGATTTAGATTTTGATTTTGGTATATTAGAAGGTGGTGTTTTTTGCGTAATCTCGGATGATTTTTTTGGATGACCTCTCTTGACCGAAATCTCGTGTATTGTTTTTTCTTTGCACGTGGAAAGGACTGCACTGTTGCATTAGTGTTCACTTCCGGTATGCCGTCTGAGCGAGGTATCTGTTTTCGGTCCCGTATATGTTGTTGAATCACCTTTAGTGTATCATTCACCGACTGCAGACGGCGTTGAACAACTTCCGTTTGATTGGACACATTACTGCTGAGCTTCTCCGTCTGATTGGAGATTTCAGAAATTCCTTCATTTGATCGTGTCACAGTCAGTTGAACCTGTTTTTTGACGCTGTAAATTTCGTTTTTTTAGTTGTCCAATTTGTTCTGTTAATGTTTTCATATATTTGTTCATGGACATCTTTATTTCTTTTAATTCATTATATATCTGACCGATAACACGCATCGCATCATCATTTGCTGTTACTTCCGGTTCGCTATTTGTAGATGCTGATTCAATTTTTTGTGTGAGGCATTTATTCAATTCTGAGTTGCACTCCTGCGTTGATTTATACTTTTCGTCAGTTACTAGCTCTATAAAGCCCGGCTGTACATCTGGTGCTATGCAATCATTCGAGCTCACAAGGATAACTTCCGGTGTGTTCCTAACTTCATTCGGTAAACACGGTGAGGCATTTATTCAATACTGAGTTGCACGCCTGCGTGGATTCACACTTTTCGTCAGTTACTAGCTCAATAACGTCCGGCTGTAGATCTTGTGATATGCATTCATTCGAATTCGAATTCATAAGTGTAACTTCCGGTGTGGTCCTTACTTCCTCGGTAAACACGGTGGAATCATCATACATGTTTTTATTTGTTTTCACATGCATCAACAAATCTTTTATACACACATTTGTTTGCGCAACTGAACTGCCATTTTTACGAAAATCTTCCTCTACAGCACTTAGAATATTCACTAGATCGGTTGCTACAAAATGATGTGGGTTTCTACCGTTCACCAGGTATGCACATTTAGTGTGGTGTATATTTAATGTATATAAGCTGGCTTTTCCCTTTTTAACAGTATATCTCGTCTCAATCATATTTCCTAACCGGTCTTCTACTGGAGTACAGGAATAACTGTACCTTTGACTGTTCTTGTTATAGTATACGTAATATTCATCAATTTTCGATTTAATGAGTTCGTACATACCAGTATTGAGGAATATGTTAATACCGCCGCCAGTTTCTTCAATCTCTATTTCCGGTCTTTCAGTATACTCCAGCTTCTTGTCTATAGCCCTGCTCGCGTTAAGGTTGAAATCCCTTTTTTCTACACTTCTTTGATTTCCTTTTTTCTGATTTATTTTCTCTTTTACTTTTGTGTCTGTTGACATTTTATTTTCACTTTTAGGTTGTTTTAACTTTTTTAACAATGCTCTTGCCTCATTTAAGTTAAACATTCTATTTTTGCCTAATGTCTGTTCTGTTGAGTCAACTTCCGGTTTTTCTGGATTTGTCACTATTGAGTTATCACCCATTTTTCGGCTTTTGTTTGTGTATTCTACATAATTTTTACATTAAAATGTCCGGAAAATTAAGTGTTTTAACATCAAATGATTTTTCTTCAATTATATTTAAAAACTTATTTTTAAATTCAATTAATTAACTTTTTCAACGTAACGTTTCAAAAAAGTTGTTTACAGGACGTGACGTCATGATAACACATGTTGTTTTGTTAAGGTAATATACGGCATAGAATCATAACAAAAACTGCATGTAAAACTGTCAACTCGTATATTACACGTACTTAGCGGATTGAACAACATAATTTCACACATTGATAACGATCCCGAATTTGAATAATTCCAAGTTAAGATTGTTAATTGGAGAAATCAAATAGCGATGGTTAATGACTTTATGCAGCAGGTGATTTTTGCAATTTTATTTTCGAGTACTCGATTAACGATTTGCTAGCCGTAGTACTCGAACGTTCGATCAAGTTACCGGTTAACCGGTACTCGTTGTCACCCTTACTATTTAGGGCTAAACGTAACTCACTTGTCACACCAGACATGTATACAGATCGTAAACGATTATACAATTGAAATGAGTATATTTCGTATTCTACCAAAAGGCCTGTTAAAAAAACAACCTACATGTACTTCTTGTTATGTGTATGGTCTAGTCGCGGTGAGTCTTCACCTGTCGCACTAGACGAAAATATTACTTTTTAGTAGATTTCAGAGTTCAAGTGTTTGCATAAGCAACAATTAAATCACAGTACATTTAAATTTCACTCATTAACAAGATGCCACGGCTTCAAGAAAATGAACGAATTCATGCATTCTGCAACTTGCATCGGCGTCAGCGTTTCTAACGTTGCTAGGCAGTTTAACTGCCACAGAAATACCATCATAAACCTTCGACAACGTTACCGTCAAAATGGAAGCGTTAGAGATCTTACACGATCCGGCAGGCCGAAGATGACAACGGCACGTCAGATAAATATTACACAAGTGCATAGTTTCTTTTTGGTATCAGTATATATAACATAAACACAAACCTTCTCTTCGACCTTGAATAGACAAACCTTTTGAAAGGGTTGTAAAAGTCACCTGTATGGCAAACACAAGTTTTTTAATCGAGTGATCTAGTTTTTGACCTCAGATTACCCATATTCGAACTCGACCTTAATTTTATCAAGACAATCATATTGACCATGTTTCTTGAAAATATAATGTAAAATGCAACCTATATTGCGTACACAAGATTTTTGTGACCCAGTGATCTAGTTTTTTACTGCAGGTAATTCATATTCAACCTCAATCTTGATTTCATCAAGAAATTCATTCTGAAAAAGTGTAATGAAGATTCAATGAAAAATACAATCTCTATGGCATATAAAGGTTTTCTATGATTCGACCTCGTGAATTAGTTTTTGATCCCAGATGACCCATATGCAAACTCATCTTGAATTCATCAGGATAGTCTTTCTGACCAGGTTTAATGAAGATCCTTTGAAAAAAAATCTATATTGCATACACTCGATTTTTATTGGACCTCAGTTGACCCATATTTGAACCGAACCTTGATTTCATCAAGGCAATCATACTGACAAGGTTTCATGAAAATCCAATGAAAAAACAAGAGCTGTCCCTCACAAGTGACAAATGCCCCCCTCCCCCCAAAAAAAACAGTCTGTGTCCTCTCCATGTGCTCAATAATTGTGCCAAATTATTTTAAAATCCTTCAATGCATGACAAAGTTACAGTCCAGACACAAATGCATGCTTATAAACAGGATTCCAATACCTTCAAACTCTAAGTGTGACCTTGACCTTTGATGTAGGGATGTGGATCTTGCATATGACACGTCGGCAAGACATTTGTGCCAATTTATTTTTAAATCGCTCAATGCATGAAAAAGTTACAGTCCGGACACGAATTCGTGCAAATATAGAGGATTCCATTACCTTCAAACTCTAAGTGTGACCTTGACCTTTGATGTAGGGACATGGGTCTCGCACGGGGCATGTCGTCTTGATGTGCTAGACTATTGTGCCAAGTTATTTTAAAATCCTTCAATGCACGACAAACATACAGTCCGGACACGAAGGTATGCATATATAGAGAAACTCTAAGTGTAATATTGACCTTTTAGGAAGGGACATGGGTCTTGCACGCGACACATTTTCTTGATGTGCTGAACATTTGTGCCAAGTTATTAAAAAAGCTTTCAATGCATGACAAAGTTACAGCCCGGACACGAAAAAAATGTAAGGTCGGACGCACAGACGGACGGAAAGACGGACCGTGCGATTTTAATATGCCACCCTTCGGGTGCATAAAACTGAAACCTCTATTGCATACAGAAAGATTTGACCCAGTCACCTAGTTTTTGACCCCAAATGACCCATATTCTACCTCGACCTAGATCAAGGCAATCATACTAACCAATTTTTATGAAGAACCAATGAAAGAAATGCAACCTGTATTGCATATGAACAAGGTTTTTCTGATTTGACCCCGTGTATTTTACCCCAGATGGCCCATATTCGAAATCGACCTAAATTTTATCAAGGCTGTCATTCTGACCAAGTCTTATGAAGATCCAGTGAAAAAAACCAGCCTCTATTGCATACACAAGGTTAAGTGTGGAGAGACAGACGACAGATAGACGACGGACACAAGGCGGTCACAATAACAAAAGGGAAAAATGAGAATCAAAGAATTAAACATTCCGATGCATGAATTATCTCTTAGGTCTTGTTGTACTTATTTAATTGCTAATTTGGATTAATACCTAATTTAAATTGTTCCTTTTACATCTTATTGCATTAAAATGATGTGGATCGGATCCGGGACCCTCCTTTCCTACGGGGAACGCGCTACACCTGGACAGCGGCGGATTTACTGGCCAGCGTTGTAACCATTCATCGCTTGAACGTACTTTCAAGTTCTTAGATGACACTTGCTTCAAGACTTATCAGGTTTCTTTATCAAAACACCGCATTATACTCTGAAAAGATTATAGTCTTAAAGTTCTGTTTACGTATCTTGTTATTGTTATAAGATATAACAGTGACAGGATAAAGAGCGCTTCTCAACTAGTGACCTTGTAAGCAGTCAATGCTAGATCTTTTTGGGCGTTGAGCCGCAATTGGATATAACTGTTCCTCCCTATCGGGCAAACTAAAATGCTTTTTGAGAAGATAAATTAGAGTTCTTTATTTATTTTTTATTCGAGTTTGTTTTAAAAGGTTTTAATTTTTATAATTCTTCTGAAAGTGCAATTACGTATAACAGAATGTCACACATTTAGTCATTTTAATTAATTTCCATATTTCATTAGAAAAATATCTATTGTCAAATCTAAAATGTTATTTATTATTGAGGAGCTCAGAAATGTATCTTTATTTGTATTAGTTTGACATTTAAGAGAATTCCTTCAATTTCCCATTCATTCCCCTATACTCTCAATCAAAAATATTACCGGAAGCTTATTGTGAGAGGGCATCAATATTGCTTATAACTGCATCACTAACCTTTCGACATGGAATTGGTTAAAGGGTCACAGAGACAAATTACATTTCTAAAACAAATCAATATCGAACAAACATTTGTTAGTTTTCCAAATTCTTCAATGATCTGTTCTGCATGACCAATATTGCGTTACCACTATAAATATCAAAATCATCTCGTTCACCTTCCCTAGCCTGCAATTACAACACGAAATCGCAACTACGTCTTCGCCATATGTTATACATAAATGACCTTAAGTTTTGTGCTCAAAGATACATTGCCGATATTTATCATATGATTACTGAAACATGATAAGCACACAGACTCGCTATACAGTTGTTAATTCAGATGTCATATTTCTTAAATTGAACAGAAATAAAACACGTGCTTCGGATTTCTTGCTCGGTCAATTGTCAAATCTCGGTGACCTATCCTTGAGAAAGTTATGTAGTATGTTTCAATAAATAGAAGACTTATTTTCTAAATGAATACCAAAGATTGCAGTCATCGAAAGATAGGTAAATTAATATGTAGCGCCTGTAGACACATTTACATTTGGAACACATTGTCAGAAAAAAAGACTTACATCTATAATAAAACTAGAGCTATCACTAAATGTGATTAATACCCCTGAAAGACTGCTTTATAAACTGAGGAAGTTCGTAGTAACAGAATACCTTGCAAAAACACTAAAATAGAGATATTGTTCTTGGCAATAACTCTGTAATTACTCAAGATTATGGTTCTTGTACACTACACTTCCTCTCATTGTGCTAGACCATTGTATGAAGTTGTATTGAATTCTAACCGGTAGTTTTCTAGTAATGCTCCGGACAAGGAAAAGTAACAAAGGGCAATAACTCTGTAATGAGTCAAGAAAGAGTTATGGTTCCTAGCACTGCACTTCCTCTCAATGTACTTGAACATTGTATGAAGTTGTATTGAATTCCAACCAGTAGTTTTCAAGTTATGCTTTGGACAAGGAAAAGTAAAAATGGGCAATAACTCTGTAAATACTCAAGATAGAGTTATGGTTCTTGTACACTGCACTTCCTCTCATTGTGCTAGACCATTTTATGAAGTTGTATTGAATTCCAACCGGTATTTTTCAAGTTATGCTCCGGACAAAGAAAAGTAACAAAGGGCAATAACTCTGTAATGAGGCAAGAAAGAGTTATGGTTCCTATGCACTGCACTTCATCTCAATGTACTTGACCATTGTATGAAGTTGTTTTGAATTCCAACCAGCAATTTTCAAGTTATGCTCTGGACAAGGAAAAGTAACAAAGGGCAATAACTATGTAATGAGTCAAGATAGAGTTATGGTTCTTGCGCACTGCACTTCCTCTCAATGTGCTTGACCATTGTATGAAATTGTATTGAATTCCAACTAGCAGTTTTCAAGTTAAAATTTCAAGGAAAATGCACCAGACCGCGTGACCGACCGTCCGACCGCCCAACCGCCCGACCGACCGGCCAACCACCGGGTGACTCCTATATACCCCCCAAACTTCGTTTCGGGGGTATAAGAAACACGCGATCAGCCAATTTACTGAGACATATTACTGATTTAGAAAAATACTCATCATTTACTAAATATTTTATCGATGTCGAGAACGAACGTCGTGTTAATGTGATGTATTCCGAAGCAGATAAGGACCATGGACACAAAACTACAGCTTTTAGAAGTAATATTATGAAAGGTCTTGCTAGAAATGTTTTAACTTGGAACACCGCAACACCTTGCCTGATTCAGTCGTTGTAATTGTTGCCAATAGTTGCGTGTTCTACTGAAACCAATTTTTATTATTGTCTGAACAACATATGTTTACACAGGCCATGATGAAATCAATGCTAGACTGAAACGTGGTTTATGTAACGGAAATGTTAACGTGGTTTATATCTTTAATTGTGCTATGTCGTGATGTTCCAACATTGAGATGTTCATTTACAATCTAAACAAACCTGAAAATAAATAAGAGCGTTATTATATGTATTGCGTCATTATATGTCATTTCTAAATACGATCATTTCAGTTTCTTCTTCTGATATTGTTGATCTAATAAATGAAAGTTAAATGAACAAAAGATAAACGTCAGTGGCAGACAATTCAGAATTGACCGATTATTTTCACCCGATAATGACGCTGTAAAGAACAATAAAATAACCAACTTAAATCTTTAAAGAACATTTCAAGTGTAATTTTGTATTATCACTTGTATTTATTCGTGCATGTTCGACGTGTGCCACGTATCTTAAATATTTACGGTATATGACATAATGCTTGTAATATTGAAACAGGACAATATTAAAGTAAACGATATACATATAACACGACGTAATTTTTCCGAAAAGAGAAAATTCTGTTACTTATACATATGCAAAGCCGTATATACCTTTCAGTCATGTATTTTAAAACAAACCTTTTAACACAAACAAGAGGTCCATGACGGTATCATTGCTACAAAACGCAAGACAGTAGGCAACATGTTGTGTACACAAAGTCCAAATTCATGACTGCAGCTTAGAAAACAAAAATGTTTGTCAAAAGTTCAATATCAACGTGCCTAGAGACCATATTTTTGACGCCACATTACCCTGTTTTCACCTAAATGTTATCAAAATTGTTCACAAAAACGCCCCCCTAGACCTGACCTTTGAGTTGTGACCCCAAATTATAACGAGAAATTGACCAACGGTCACTGTGACCTTGACCTTTGAACTACTGACCCCAAAAACAATAGGGATCATCTGCTCAAAAGACCAATCATCCTATGAATTTGAGGTCTGTAGGTCTAAAGGAACTCTAGTTATCATCCGGAAACGAGAAATTGACAAACGGTCAGTATGACCTTGACCTTTGACCACGACCCCAAAAACAATAGGGATCATCAGCTCATAAGACCAATCATCCTATGAAGTTTGAGGGCTGTAGGTCAAAAGGAACTCTAGTTATCATCCGGAACGAGAAATTGACCAACGGTCACGTGACCTTGACCTTTGAACTACTGACCCCAAAAACAATAGGGATCATCTGCTCAATAAGACCATTCATCCTATGAAGTTTGAGAGCTGTAGGTCAAAAGGAACTCTAGTTATCGTCCGGAAACGAAGAATGGACGGACGGACTGACGGACCCCCAGTTTGAGGGTGTAGGTCAAAAGGAACTCTAGTTATCATCCGGAAATGAGAAATTGACCAACGGTCACGTGACCTTGACCTTTGACCTACTGACCCCAAAAACAATAGGGATCATCTGCTCTATAAGACCAATCATCCTATGAAGTTGAGGTCTGTAGGTCTAAAGGAACTCTAGTTATCATCCGGAAACGAGAAATTGACCAACGGTCAGTGTGACCTTGACCTTTGACCTACTGACCCCAAAAACAATAGGGATCATCAGCCTTAAGACCAATCATCCTATGAAGTTTGAGGGCTGTAGGTCAAAAGGAACTCTAGTACATCCGGAAACGAGAAAGACCAACGGTCACTGTGACCTTGACCTTTGAACTACGACCCCAAAAACAATAGGGATCATCTGCTCAATAAGACCATTCATCCTATGAAGTTTGAGAGCTGTAGGTCAAAAGGAACTCTAGTTATCGTCCGGAAACGAAGAATGGACGGACGGACTGACGGACTGACGGACGGACGGACTGACGGACAGGGCAAAAACAATATGTCTCCCCCCGAGGTGGGGGAGACATAATAAACATTCTGACCAGTTTTCAAGCTGACAAGGTGTCAAATATGGCCTCTAGACTGTTTGCAATGTCTTCTATATAACCTGGTGGCTTAGTGTTTGACCCCACGAGCTCAAGTTTGGAACCTGGCCTTAAGTTCATTGACATAAACATTCTGATTAGCTTAAAAATGATTGGACTCAAAATGTGGACTCTATGTAACCCACGTTCATGCCTGACCTAAAGATGATTAAGAAAAACCTTCTGACTAACTCGAAAGATGACTGGGTGGACAATATGAGTGTTCACAATCTTGCTTTCTACTATTTGATTTTGTGACCTAGCTATTGACCCCACGTGTCCCAGTTTCAAAACTAAGTCCATCAATTTGGTAGCTCGTTTACCTCAGGATGGTAAAGTCCCAGGTTCAATCTCCACTAGCACACAAGTAGTGGTATTTTCCTTGGGATTAACACAGTTTTCCTTTGGTTTGACCATGTGACCTGGCTCTTGACCCCATGTGACCTAGTTTCGAATACAACAAGTCTCTTTGTCGCCCCGCTCCTGTCGTTTTTTTTTATTTTCGATAAACACTTACATTTACATAACGATGTACGAGTGTTTGTGGCTTTATTCTGATATCACGAATAATTTGATAATTCAATTATTCAATTCTGCGACATGCCTATGCTAAGGTGTTTATTGACTGCTTCGCTTATGTCAGGGCTTCAGTAAATTGAACAGTGAGAGGAAGTGTAGTGTACAAGAACCATAACTCTATCTTGAGTATTGAAAAGCAAACGTGTAAATATTAATTATATGACATGTCATGGTAAAGCAGAGATATCAAAGGATCACCAGAAGAAACATGTACGACTTTTTGGGCTACTGACACTTTATAAACAAAAGCTCAAAATCTATTATCTAACATGCTCTTTCTCCAACATAAGAACGTATTTTTTCTCAGCACAACTTTCTTATAGCTTACCGTTTCGAAACCTGTACTGAAAACTAGAATAAGCAAATTTACGTACCCTTCTTACTCAAACAAAGTGGTAGAATGAGACCGTGTGCTAACCTACACACCACACAGTATCATTCTACCACTTTGTTTGAGTTTATATGTCTTCACAGCATGCAGCATACGAATTATACTCTTGTATCAGTCCGACGAGTGGCTCTTTTATACTTTATGATACATCATTTGTCTGCCCTTAAGCCGATTAAGTCGGAAAGACAAAATACACAACAGACAGAAAAGGATATAATATTACTGTATTGCTTTACAGCAAACCTTTTCCTTTAATGGTTAGTGATTGACTTAGATTCCTCTTTTGTTTCAGTTTAACTATGACAGCTTTTCATGAAATTTTGTTTTTGACACTGATGATAATTTAAAGAAATGGGTAGTAAAGGTTCGGCAAAACCATTAGACTGAAATTATCGGAGACTGACATGGAAACCATATTCCTTTAAAAATATTTATCAACATCGACACAGTTAAAAGAGCTTAACTACGAAGACTAAATGAAAAAGGGCCTTTTAGATATTTTTTTAGATCATAACAGATGTTCGGCCAACATGACTTTATTTTAAACATTTAATGTGGTACGTGTCCAGTTGAAGCAGAATTGTAATTTTCAAAGTAATTTAAAGGACTACCGAAAAATTACTTGTCTTTAATCTTTAAATCTCGGAGAAATAAAAGTATATACATTCTGCTTCAATCAATGCAAAAAACTGTTTATATTGAATTAAAATGAACAAGTCCTCTACCTCAATTGTGTGCTGATGCCACAAAATGAAGTATTTAGGTTAACTTACACTATGTGGGCAATAAAGAAGTTAAAACCACATGAATATGGCTGCCGTCTAAATGCTTCTTGGTGAAAGTACAGAGAACAGACAATAAAACTTTTACTAGTCTCTTAAGATTCTACGACATATTCCATTAACAACGAGCCACTTAACTTAAAGAATAAGAATAACAACAAAGTATGTTTGACTTTTTGTCAGTCTATATATTTCTTGTCATTCAGTTGATTGTTTACAGTTGTAAAGACACAATGAACTCATCAGAAACAGAAATAGGTACCCGTACAAATATACTTCAATTCAGCTAATGTCGAGTATGTTTCCGTACTCTACTTCATTTCAGCTAACGTCGAGTACGTTTACGTACTCTACTTCATTTCAGCTAATGTCGAGTACGTTTCCGTTCTCTACTTCATTTCGGCTAATTTCGAGTACGTTTCGTCACGATTACTGGAACATAGTTAAGTCCAAGGACCACATTAACAACTAGCTCTTATTTTACGAAGAAAGATGTCCTACCAGCGGAAATGACCTTTACATGAAGCAAAAACATTTATAACTTTACTTTTTAAATTGATGTACATGTTAGAAATATAGAACTCTATTTTATTCAATGATATTGAAAAAAATTTAAAAGGCTCATTGCCAACTTTTTGTCGTAAAAAAGCGACATGAATGCAAAAGAAAATGAATGTCCACATTGTTTTAGAGTGAATATAACATGGTTCTATCATTATCCTATCAGTATAATTATGTTACATCAGTATATTCAAAAAGATCTTGGGACTTTATTAAAATAAGTACCAGATAATTGTAACAGTAATGCTCTCAACAAAGAGCTTGACAGCTTGTGGCCAAATATTACTGTAATACCGCCACCCCCTTCCCTTATTATTCAAACATTGTTACCTCATGCCTATACCATACTAAACCAAGAATCAATATAAGGTTAGGTTGAAAATAAAAATACAAGAAAGTTGTCTAAAACGCAATATCGTCTCGCCCCTAATTTATCATATTAATACCACTTAGTGTTAGAAATTATTTTTTGTTCAATGGCATTGCGCCGCTCTAGACCAATTCAATTTTGTAAATGCTTATTAATGAACACTAACCTATACTTATTTCCATACAGAGCCAGTAACACACATTCTAATTAATACCCTCGTCTACGTAGTGCAAGGAAAATAATGTGTCATTTGTTTCCTAAAACAAACTGACATTTCTAGAATAATACCATTATTCATCGTTTTAAAACCTGGTTCAACGCAGTTAGAAAAGAATAACAGATCACAAACAATTTACACAGCCAAAACTGATGGTTCCCAGACGACTAACAATCTTAATATCGTCTAATTCCAATACATGAGATATCTCCTAAAAATTGACAAGGCAAATCACGCCGCTCTGTTTTCAATATGATAAAATTGACAAGGCAAATCACGCCGCTCTGTTTTCAATATGATTGCCTATGTCATATATATCCGGGAACCTTAACAAGAGGAATACAACAGGGTCAGAAACATCTTTATGTCCAGTAATCGCCACAACGAGACTGTTGCTAATGAGCTGGAATAAAAGTAAACGTCAGAGCGTACTAATCAAGAGGAAAGTACTTCATTCAGGTCAATAACACCATTCTTTCAAATAATGGCCAGATCAACACTACTCTAGTAAAACCTATGCGCTATTTTGAATATACAAAATAGGCCTCGTCATCTTGCAGGGTTGTTTTGAGTCTGATAGCTTTTGCACATTATCAGGGAAGATAAGGTACCATTTTATTGTAATTCAAACACAGAACCATTTAATCCGTCCTTAAATATGCACTGGATCCAATAGAAAACTAGAGTAGAAATGGTGACCATTATGGGAACATATTGAAAGATACAGTCTTTGTCAACAATTTTTCAGCGCTGAAAACATATTAAACGTCCTTAATGCAAGAAAATTTTTGCTTGTAAAGTGTTTTATCGCTATCTCTGATGGTATGTATTATTTTGAATAAGGCATATCTCTACTGCGCATATTAATTGTTATTTTCACAGAAATACAGAATAAATGTTCAGCGAATGCAACCTGAGCATCGAAGTTCTATTTACTTACCATTCTCTATTTAATCAATCTCCCAACATCACACATATTTCCCTCCCCACCAAGTGCACTTACAACAGCTGAGTAATTTAGCGAATTAGGAAATTGTATACAATTTGAAGGTAAGAGGGAAATCTTAAACATATACAGATGGTTTATGTCAAGGTAAGACATAAAAATTAAAACGATTCAAGTACCGGAATTACAAGTACATGTATTATAACACTACGCTATTTTAATATTTCCATATAATATGACAAAATTGACTTACACTGAACCAGGAAAAGGGTACTAGAGGTAGGACTACTGTAAACACATCAGTCACTTTCTGTCCAACCATATCCGGAAATACAGCTTTGAGTCCGTTCCCAGCACTTCGAATCTCCATTTGTTCATTGAAAACAATGTGGAAAGGAAAAAGCTCGAAGAAAACATCTGCACTTAGAGGAAGATTCTCGGAAAATTCATCTTTGTTTTCTTGAGTATCTTTATATGCTCTGTTATCGAAATGTAATTTCATTACAACATGGGTCATGTGATCAGTTTCCTCCTCGCTGATTACATCAATGTCAACCTTAGTATTGTAGAAGAGAGCACCAACCTGTCTGATCTGACCCTTAACATAGTGAACATAACCTTTCCTTTTACTGCGATAGTGAAGAGTGAGACCGGAAATTGATTCCTCTTCAACAAAGAAGGAAGGTGGTCGAAGTTTTGGATAACTGAATCGCAGATACTCATGCAGATTGTCAAGTCCGTTCAGAAAATCGGTCATATGTCTACCAAGAACTTTCAATATTCGATCATAACCATACTGACCGACGAATGATACAAAGCACACACCGAAGGCGTCCATAAGTTCATTATAAGGATATTCTGTAATTTGTGACAAAGCTGTTGCTATATTTGGTACTAGGTTCTCGCTGTATCTCTCATGTGTTGCAAACGAGACCTGTTGAATATTGGCAAGCCGTCGGACGTCAAGCCAGACGCTTTCTCCAAAATTTTCCTTGATGTAATGCACTATGGCTTCGATCAAAAGTCCATACATCTTCCCCTCATCCACTCTGGAAATAAACGGAAAGAAAGATGAGTCACGTAGAGTATTCCATTTCAAACATTTTAAGTTTTATTTGAACATTCAAAGCCTGGTTTTAGTTATATGACAAGGTCTGGTGTGTTTCGGAAGCATGCATGCACATTTTATTAAGACTGCTGCTTACAGTTACCGGACATGCTGTTTGGACAGGTGTACATGTAGTAGTCAAATACCTTTTAGTAAAGAACTTGTCAAATTTGAAAGTGTGCAATTTTTTGAGTAAGTACGAGCAAAGTAGGTTTGACACTTAAGTTATGCAAGTGCGAATTTCCATTCCATCAACTCCATCTGTCACTAAAATGAGTAAATTGCGTTAGCAATCTAGGCAAACAGTATTTACCATTTAACAAAGTTTCCAGGATCAATTGATGTATCCAGATTTGTCACATCAGACTACCATTTCATAATTTATCATTACCTTCTGATTATTCGTTCCCTACTAAGGTGAGTGTATTCCTTGGCAATTTGAGCATAATGCTCTCGAAAAAGAGAGTTTTTACTATCACCAAACAATGGTCATAGTGAAAATATAACTGAACTTAAAGCCTTGTGATTACTTTTAACAAGTTTTAAGAGTTGTCAGAAAATGTTTCTAATTTTTTTAGTATTATTTGAAAATAACTGTGCTATAGAATGTATTTGGTGTAATAACATTTATATTCATCTATTTGTTTGTCGAAATAATAGTCAATTTTGCACGTAATACTTATTTCTAAGTAATATAAATGGTGTTAGAAATTGTAACATCTGAAATGACCAGGGGCTTTTAAGCTAAATGTATTACTTGTTTTTGGAATTAAATGTATTATTTCTTAAGTACGTCTCTTAACACAATTTGTTTTCTTGTAAAAACAATGTATTTCTTAGGTTACTTTTTTAAGTACAGTTGTAAAATTGCTTTTTCTTTTGCGTAAAGCATCCTTCCTAAAAGCGGTCAGGTTACAAAATTGCAGTATCTATACATTGTAAGATCACACGATAATGCTACATACATGATTTTAATTTTTGTATCAGATTGAGATATTTTTTTAATAAAATTATGTTTTGAAATCTTACGGGAAACGCTGAACTTATCTATTATTAACTTGTTAGACACATGGTTAAGTGCTTAAAATATCTGTTGATTTTGTATGTCTCTACTTAAAGCTTTCAGAAAAAAAACACCTTTTGCATGGGAGTCACTTACAAAACGTAGTTCATGTTAACAGACATGAGTTAAGTTTATTATTCAAGAAACAGTTGATGTCATGTATAGCTTCACTTTGCGTTCCCTATAAATGGACACTAGTAACTAATAACAAATTTTTCAATATAAAAGAAGAATGATGATCAGTTCTAACCTCACTTTTTTAATTTCATAAAGAGATCATCCTAAGAAATGTATTTTAAAATATGAAAATGAGATAATATGAACTATACAGATATTGAAAATATACATGATAATTGAAATTGAATGCAATAAACGAAGAAGGTTGATAAGAAATTAAGCGGTGTCACTGCTATATTTCTTAAATGAATGTTTCTGTCTGTTAATTTGGACATTAAAATTAATTATTTGCTAGGGTACTCACTGACAATTTACTGACTGAATAGCGAACACTGTATATCATTGTCAGACATTGCAAGTGTATAGTTCGATCCTGATATACATTTGTCAGAAAGACAGAAGCAAATGGCTTTCAGCATGGTAAGGTTTAAAAGATGACGGGAATCCACAGTTTCCGTATAATGTATATCCTTTGGGGACGTTATCGAATTAGCAAGAGCAATTGTCTTGCAACCACAAGCAGCTTTGACAGGTTTTTAGAATGTCCGGTTGCTGAATATAAATGACAAAACGAAAATCAGTGATAATCATCATTTTCTAAGAACTGTCAGATATTCCATGGGTTAAATATGCTCAGTGGCCATGGTACGGACGTTACAATCTGAACTGCAAACACATCAATTATATTATAAAAACGTCTACATTTTCATTAATGTGTAATCAATTTTAACTATGTATTTGGTTTCATTAGACTTTATATATCCAATGCAGAAAATAAAAACGTCAGTTTCACACAGACATATAAATTGAAAACAATTGAAAGAATCAATTCCTTCTATATTAAAAAGTGAACTATTTGCTTTATTTTGAAAACTAACGCAGCTGTTACTACAACATCAAAATTGAACGCTCTTCCACTTCAATTAGGTACAGCAAGCTAAGTCAAGTCAACATTCCTATTTAGTTACGTACATGTCTGATGAATTGTTATTGATACAACTGTAACATGCAACTTTTTTTTTAAATGGAAGAAAAAATAAAAAAGTATTTAATATGACGACTTAAACATATATATGTGACTGAAACGCTTTAACTAACGCTAAACTAAGTGCTAGTTGCGTGAAACGAAGCATAAAATAAATCCCTTTTCTCAAATTTACAAGTTTATGCTACATTACGTACCTGCACAGTAACTGATTCACTGACAACTAATAAATGAACAAATTAAGTAACAAATTCCAAGAATATAGCAAGTTAATTTTTACAGCCAGAAATAATCCTACTGTCTTGCGAGTTGCTTTGAAAATTCTGCTCTTGAGTAATCTTCAATAATTCCCTCTTTGCTTTTCATATTTGATTCACAGTCTCGTTTCAAACACATCTCTTAAACAGTTTAAAACCACACCTTAGAAATAAATGTTGCATCTCCTTCAATTTTGCAATTTGATTATACCGGATGTTATAACTTAATAATACCGTTTTAAATTAGGCTAGACATTTATTTCAAAATATTCATCGGCAACCTTCCGAGAAACATTCGGTAACTGATACGATACTGTTAGAGACAATTCTTAACTGACAATACGAATTTCCTTATACATAAATTAAAGTATCTATCAAACATTACTTGGTTACATCCAACTTTTGTATACTTTTCAAAACTGCGAACTTACCACCCGCCTTATTCCTTCTTCATTTAATTATCAACCCCTTCAATATCTGCCACATTATTTTCAACTATCATGTCTTACATTTATGAAGACACTGGGTAGATACTTTCGTTACATGAATTTGCAAAGTGATCGATTCTTTTAACTTAACATTTAAACCTCTTGATGCTCTTCCTTTGGAAACCAACTCTTAAAAATCCCTTCTGAAATTTGAACCTCTCATGTAACGGAAGTATCTACTAAATGTCTTCATTAACGCAAGTAATTTAGACAGGATAGCTTTCGTGCATCGGCAGCTAGAAATAAGCTGGTATATATTAGAAGGGTTGGTGAAAGTTTCAAGTTTTGATTAGTATATTCCAAGGCTTTTTTAGCAACTGGTAACATCCGAATTCACCGTTCTAATAAGGCGCAAGAATACACCAACTTGAAGTTTGATTCGACAATGTAATACGACAGTCAGTACTGGCACAGTAAAAAGTCGGCGCACCAGCAGAATAAAAGAAACAAGCTCATATTTTAGGAAAATTCAAGACAAAGCATGCATAAATGCTAAAGTCATAGTATGATTTTAGAGTATCTGTGGTTTTGCTATTTTTCAAAGTAGTTCCAATTGATCTGAAAGTAGTACATAGTGCATAAAACGAACATCTTTGGCTACAACTCATTCCATGAAAGATATATTCTTACAACATAGTAGCATGTCATTTTAAAGATAATATTTTGTAGTTTTCTACTTTAAATGTCGATGACTTTGAGTTGGCAAAATGACAAACCTACATAATATTTTGTTGTAAAGAAGTGACATTTTTTTTCAACGATACGATTTATGAGTACTTTTCAACCATTTCACGGAAATACGATTTATGTTGCAAAACTTAAGTCTTGAAATTTCTCTGGTGAAAATAGCTGACTGGTAGATTTCCTAGATTTGAAAATGGTATTAAGATGAGAATGACATGCAACACAACAAAATAAGACTGTCGTAGATGGAATGCATTATAGTCTATATTTGTATCCAAAAGTTTTTAGCAGAAACATTGCTGACAGAAAACTAACAAAGCCATAAAATAATATACAAAATTAATGTATACATTTCAATAGGTAGGTTTAGGCTTGTACAAAAGACCAAAGGCTACTGCTTCACCGGAACATCCCTTTTGAACTGACAAAACTTAATTATTATACAGTCGCTTTATGTCATGACCACAACATTTATAGGACTTACCCACTATCATCAATCATAGGTGAAAGCAGTGTCGTTAGCTGAAAGCATTGCCGACTTATGCTATGGACATAATACATGTTAACACAAAAGACAATGCAACTTTTTTGAGCAAGTGACCAGGTAATGACGTACCCGATCGCTTAGGGTTGTTCGTGATTCTGGTACATTGTATACATCTAACATGACACAATAATTATAGTTGTTTGTACGGAGCATCTTATGCCACTGACCGTGCTACTGAAATTGGTGAATATAATTTGTCGATAACTAGGTCATTTTAATTAGGAAATTACTTTTATGACGACGACTATACGCGATACGTTCAATTAATAAACAAATTTTGCCTATTAGAACAGCGAACATTAGTTTGCTTTCCTTCATGAAAATGTAAATTATAGTTAGCCCTTTCAGTTTTCATTTAAAACCGAAATAAATATCATTAGAAAGACGTTCTCTTTAACACGCATTGCTTGTAATTTAGGAAGTATGAAGAAACAACTTAAATAAAAAAGCAATCTATAGCTTGCCGTAATGAACAGTTCGTTTGAAGCTATTCAATTCTCAAGTGATGAATAATTCACTAATCATCTCTTTAGTCTATATGATTCTTATTCGCTTGTCTGTGTACTCTTGAAATAAAATGTGTAAGTGTAACATTTAACGAACAAATATCATTAACAACGAATTTACAAATTGTTTTTCTTTTGTCAAGTCTATTTGTTTCAATCTATTTTTTGCAATATGACTTAACTTGCTCTAACACGCATACTGACATTCTTCTCGTAAATTATGTAAACTACTCGCCTGTATATGACCGTAATTTTAAGTAATATTGAAATGGACGGAATACCCCCAAAAAAACTTCCCTTGTTTGTAAAATGAACACACAAAAAAACTAATAGAAGAAACAGCTAGCCGCATCTTCGTGTAGAGGCCTTATAAAGTAGATTTTATGCCGTCATACTGAACATCTGTAAATCATCCTGTATTACATAGATTTTAATTTGGAGGCATATAATACATAGATTTTTATCAGTAAGAATAACGCTTCTCTTTAAGTTTTGGTATCACTAAAGGAATCAAATACTCTGAACAGACAGAAGGCACCGAAAATGATATATCTGTCATTTAGTGAGATGAAGAAAACCAAAACAACAACAATATGTACAACAGTTGATATACTTCTGCAAAGAGTAGAGCACTTGGGATATGGTAATTAGTTGACAGACGACAGACAAATCTGAGTAGATTAAGAAACGAAGGATTTCTGAGTTTACTCGCAAAATGACCACAGCAGAACAACAACTCTTGAATCCAAGTTTAAAGACAGCTTCTTCGGGCGAAATAAAGACATTTTTCTGAATTTTTTTGAATGTATATTATTGTTATACCAAAGTATTTTTAAGAAAGACTGACTGTGCAGTTTCTGTTTTTATACTACATGTATGAAAAAATGAGCACTTTGGCGAAGAAAACAACGAACTGTCCAAAATGCGCAGCGACTTTGGCGTTAATACAAGTGCAGAAAGATTAAACCAACTGTATCTGGCCATTAATTTGATTATGACGATAAACTTGAATTTGTTATAAGTTTAAATGTTTTTTTACTTTTAAAAATACTTCTCTTAACACAAAATTTTTAATTTGATTTCTTGTAAAAACCACCGGTATGAAACTATTGTAGCATACCTTACTTCCGTTTTGGTTTAGAACATGGGAATCGATTCATATTTTCTTCCAAAGTAAGTAATTTTTCAATTTATAAAGAAAGTATTTTGATGGAAGTTTTGGGTCGTATGATCAGCGCAATACTATAATATTCAGATTTATCTGTCAGACTTATCACGGCGGCCAGTCAGAGATCACGGAGGATAGTCGTACAATTTACCGATTACCCAAGGTAAAAAAAACTAAATCCTTAAATTACATTCGCGTAAAGTTGTAAAATTGCTTTATTTTTTAAGAAAAATATACTTTCCAAACGACAAAATGAAATAAAATTTATCATACAGATATTGAAAAATAAACATGATTATCGTAGCAATAGCAGAATTAGATAAAATAACCGGATAGGGTTTAAGAAATTAAGCTGTGTTAAACTTGTGAATTTAAGAAAACGTATGCCCTGATCGTTCATATGGTAAAAGTTCATAATTTCTACATGTTTCCTTGCTGATTGTAATGGGTTTTATTCATTTTATACATTGCAGTTGTATATGTTTAATATATCTGAAAACTTGCCAAGCTACTGATTCCACTTGTATTTAAAGGATATATAAACGTTGTTTATATATAAATGACTAATGTTCATAAATTAAGCAGCAATGCCCTAGACATTATATAGAAGCATCTGAGCGTACCCGTGTCATAAGTTTAAATAATCATGTTAAAATCAACTGGAAAACATTTATTTTAGTTCGATTACGAAGAGAGCTCCGCAGCTTATTGGATCTCTCTCGAACACTCATATTCCAGATGTCACCACATTCGCGAGAGAGAGACAACCAGCTTTTCATCACTGCTTTTACAACCCACCCCATCCAATGACACATCTCGTGCCCGGGCTGGGATTCGAACCCGGGACCTCCTTCTCCGGAGGCGAATGCCCTAACCAAGCTAAATTTAACCTTTCCCTGTGAAACTTTCCATCTCTCAATTTGGATAGCAACATAAATTGCTGACTGGGGTACTCCCTGACAATTTACTGACTGACTGGTGATCACTGTCGTCATTGTCAGACTGTGCAAGTGTATAGTTCGATCCTGATAAACATTGGTCACAAAGACACAAGCAAATTGCTTTCAGCATGGTAAGTTACCAAATTACACCTAGCAATTGTCTTGCTTAATCTTGCCTTCGCAAGAAGTGTCGACAGGTTTCAAGAGAATCCAATAGATGTGTCTCAAAGACAAAATGAGTATTGGGGAGAATCATCATTCTTTTAAGAACTGCCACATATTTCTGTGCGTGTTATATGCGAGTGGCATCGGTACGGGTGTTTCAATCCCTATCATCTACACTGTCAAGAATGTATTCAACTTTTAATTATAGTTTTGATACTGAAAAGACACTCGAGGTATCCAATTAAGAAAATTAAGTAATCTAATTCATACAGACATGTAAACTGAAAACAGTTAAAAGAAACGATTGCTTATATACTACAAAAATAACCATTTTCTTAACTTTGTAAACTAATGCAGTTACTAAGACATCAACATTGAACGTTTTTTCAAAGCAGAAAAAAACTTTTATATAGGTTCAACAAAATAATCCTAGTCGAGAATCATGTGTATTTGCATCTGCATGTCTGAAAAAATGTCACTACCGAAGTTGTTTTGTGCAGTGCCCTCGGAGTATTTAAGAGAAGGAAAAGGTTTTACAAAATCATAATAATGAAATTTTAACATAAATCCGGCTGACAATCTTTGGTCGCTAGACTAAGTGCTAAATGCTGTTTGATAAAGATTGATAACCAGTATATGAACGGATTAAGAAACAAGAGCTGTCCCTCACAAGTGCCGAATGCCCCCGAAAGAGGTGTCTCACAGTCTTTGTCCTCTCCATGTGCTCAATAATTGTGGTATGTAATTTTAAAATCCTTACATGCATGACGAGTTACCATGCATACAGTATTCCATTACATTAATAAAGTGTGACCTTGACCCTTGACAGGGTCTTGCACGCGATACATCGGCTTGATGTGCTAGACATTTGTGCCAAGTAATTTTTAAATCAATCAATGCATGACAAAGTTATAGTCCGGACAAGAATGTGTGCATATTATACAGGAATCCATTACCTCCAAGCTCTAAGAGTGAACTTGACCTTTCAGGTAGGGTCGTGGGTCTTGAACGCGACACGTCGTCTTGATGCGCTAGATATTTATGGCAAGTTATTTTAAAATCCTTAAATGCATGACAAAGACACAGTTCGGACACGAATTTGTAAGTGGGGACGCACAGATGGACGGACTGACCGACATACAGACGGTGCGATTTTAATATGCCACCCTTCGGGGGCATAAAAGTAAATTAAAGTTTTTTTTCACAGCCCAAAATAATCATATTGCCTTCCTGTTGCATTGACAAATATGTTCTTGGGTAATATTCAATAATTCTTTCTCTACTTTTTGATATTTGATATCTCTTTCCAAAAACATCTCTAAAGTAGTTTTAAAACTTTCCTTAATTTTCCAATTTGATTATTATTGTTAAAAACGAAAATCTTTGACTGCAAGCAGTTGTACAAAAGATATGTTCTCCCACAGTACATCTATCACTACATAATAAATATAACAAGTATCAACATCTAATGTTACTAACCGTGTTACTGAAATTAATGACTCTACTCAATGTCAACGTTTACGTAATTCTATTCAAAGATTGAAATTACTTTTTTTATGAAGTGGACTATACGTGATATGTTCAATTAGATACAGAAAGGAATATTAAGACAGTGAAAAAAAAATGTTTTCTTTCACTTTTGTAAGAAATAATCAGTCTATCAATAATTATGCTGTTTCAGTGATCTTTTTTATTTTTATATTAACCGAAATCAATGTTATAAGAAGGACGTTCTCTTCAATCTGACTTAACTTTGATACATACTGAAACTTTTCTCGATTTTTAGGTAAACTGCCCTCCTGTACAAGACTGAAATACATGTTCTATTGAAGCGGGCGAAAACCCTACAAGAAAACAATTTCCTTGTGAGTAAAAGGAGCACACTGCTTTTGATTACTGCAAAGCTTATAGTAGCTATAGGAGAGAACGGTAACGTACTCACGAGCAAACTTCGTGTGGAGGTCTTAGAAAATAGATTTTGCTTCTTATTCTTTTAACTTCATGATGTAAATCAATTTTAACCTTAACAATGTAGATATCTGTTCAAGCATCAAATAGTCTACTAAAACTAAAGGCACTTGTAAGCAATATAGCGGTCATTCAGTAAGAGGAAGAAAAACAAACAACGACGTTCTGTAATTATGCAAAGAGTGAATCACTTGGGATTTGGACTGTGAATGAATGGCGATTAGTCGAAAGACGACTGGACAATGTGAATTAATTTACTTAACAACATATCAGAAAGTTTGACCATGACAAATCAACAATATTAGGTTGACCGTGTAGTAAAGTTCCTGTAATAACACAACCCTATAGACCAGTAAAAAGCGGTCTTATGTCTAAATAGGTCTAATTACCGAGACAATTTTACTATGAATTTGACTATTTGGTTTTGAAATGTTTGTTCTTAATAACGAGGGTGGTCTTAATAGAGGAACTTTACATGCAGCTTATTTGAATACAGTGATAAATAACGAGGAGAGCGTGCAAATTCACATCCAAATCTTGATAATTATACTATAATTTGTAGTTAAATAAAACAAATACAAATTAACTGAATTCCATTTCTCTACAAGAACAAAGTCTCGGCTCTTAGTAATTTCACTCTCCTGACGGTGGATTCATCTTTAAAGTTTGTACAAGAGATCAACTGAATTTGATTCGATCTGTTGTTCCTGATGTGGTCATGATCTGCCATTATAGTAATATAATTTGGTATATAACCGTCTGTAAATGTTTTCTGGTTCGGGCGAAATAAAGACATTTTTATACAATAAAAGTTGCCGCATTTATTTTTTAATGTATACAATTATAACTGTGACGCAATACAGTGACTCCGCCTTTCTAAGACAGAATGCGTTCTGTTGTTTGTTTGTGTCTCACGGTAAATTGCTAGATCACTTTTGGCCCGGACAACAATTAGATGTGACGCATTAGCGGCCGAATTTGGCACGAAGACAAATGTGTGACATTATATTTCAGACGGATTAAGCAGACAATAATTTTGTTATTGTTCGTGCAATGAACTTTGTTATGGCTATATCAAGAAATGAATGAGACAGGATTGAATATTGCAGAAATATAGCGCAAATACTGCAGTCCCTAGCTACAAATTTAATCCCGGAGAGGTGAAAAAAATATGTGCCTACTACTCGTACAACAAATGTTTTTAGGCTCAGCCTTATTAACTTCTAGCTACAGTTTCTTAAGCTTCTTTCATAAAGTCTTCTGTCATTTGTCTTCGCGAACAATTTTGTTTTTGTAGTCCGACCGAATATGTGTTTTTTTAATAAAAGCTTGTGTTTATGAGGCTTTAACAATTGATATAAGGAATAAATATATTATTTGAATCACTTTATAAGCTGCTTGTCAAGTCGGGTAACATTCTTTCTGATAGTCAAGTTCAGAAACGTTGTAGTTTGAACAATGTAAGGCTTCCAAGGTTGGGACATGTATGGCATTGACAGCGTTCGACACTGTTACAGGGACGATGGATGGCACTGACACTGTCACTCCTGAGATATGGATGCTGGCTTAGGCTGACGTTGTTGCCGTTGTGACAGGTTCGATGTATAGAGCTGACACTGTCTCTACTATAAAAGGGATGATGGCTGGCGTTGATAGTGTTGTTAATGGCAGGTACTATGGACGACGATGTGAGTAGGACGGTGGATGCTACTGACACTGTCCTTTTTGTAATAGGGACAATAGCTGGCATTGACAGTGTAGCAAATGCAAAAGGGAAGATGGACTGCGCTGACAATTTCGCCAATGGATTTGGCTGACAGGTGGCCACAGTGATAGCAACGATTGTTCACGTTGAAAATGTTGCCACTGTGATAGAGACGATGGACGGCTACGTAAAACCGTTTTCAATATATGCATTCAAAATTCATTACGAGCCGGATCTGATGACAGGGATTTTAATCATGAAGCGTAATGAAATATACATATCAGAGTTAACGATTTTGTGGATTAATATTTCGAACTTCAAAAAAATCTCCATTCCACAATGCATAGCAAACTAGATCACTCACACCTAGATCTCATTAGTCGCCTTGAGTGACCTACTTTTAGCAACCAATCAGAATCATTTTGGCTATACTGACTGAAATTATATCCCGCTTTCGGTAACAAAATTATCTTTAAAAAAGACCTGAAAGGAGAACTTGTCGGGGTCTCATCATTCAACCAAAAAGGCAGCGGGATATGAACCTTTATAAAGCCACGAAACGAAACTTCCTGCTCGTCATTAAACAAAGTTTTAGAAGTTATCTTAATATAGTTATTACATACTATTTATCTATCGATTTTGACAACAAGAAAAGGAATTAATTTATCATACCCACTGGAATATATTCATAATAGTGAATTAGATATATTTTATAGCCAACTTTAATGGAAAATAAATGTTCTTGTATCGTAGATAAAACCAAACAAATCGATCGAACTCATAGAAATATTTATAAACAGCTCGTTAATATTGCAGTATAGAATTTATGACCATAAACATGTTTACTGCACTAGATAATCACAGCGTAGGCTATATATTATTACTATAATTACTTGACCCGTAAATTCTGAATGTTTGATGTTATATTCACGCATAGTTGCAATTTTGTAAAATAAACTGTTCTCGGCATATTATATTTCTACCCTTCAATCTGCTTTAAATTTTCATATTTTGAACAAACAGTATTCGAGTGTTCATATGCTGGAAATAAAGTTTCCTATGTACATACGAACTAATTTGTTGAAAACGTAAATCAAAGAGGTCATTAGTAAAGTGCCTTCTAGAAGCTTATCCCACTGAGGTAGACTACTTTTAATATTTATGAAATCCTGTACTCAATATCATAATGCAGATCACGTTATTTGAAAAACCGATTGTCCTTAGACCCCTAAAAATATAGTACACAGGCAATATTATGCTGGTTTAATGTAAAACTGTTATCATTTTCCAGTCAAATTTTCCACAAGATCTTCTGCCTGCATAACCACCTTGAAGCTGTTTATTTTCTTCAGTTAAAAAAAATCACAATATTATATAGGTCACTCAAAATAAGTTGATACGTTTTGTGCAAAACCTTGAGCATAGAGCACATATTTCTTCAGAGCATTTTAAAGTATTAAACTAAAAGGGTAGACCAAACAACTTTAGGAAATGTATTTAAAATTAAACAGAGTCTCAGTCCTAATTACATGAATGAAAATTTTGTACGACAAGATTCTGTTACGGTACATTCTTATGGCACCAGACTTAGTAATGATGTATGTTTTGCTATTCCTAAAGTTGGCTCTTTTGGTGTAAAATCTTTTGCTTATACAGGATGTAGATTATGGAAAAATCAACCAAGTTCTCTAAAATGTATTACTCAGATGAATTCATTCAAGACTCAGGTTAAAGAATATTTGTTAAATGTTAATAGTGTCTGATTTGTAAAGTCTGTAACATTCGGTTTTAAGAAATGCAATTGTTTGTAATACAATAATTTTTATATATTAAGACAGGTTAATGTTTTCGTAATCTTTAATATTAATCAAATTTTTAGGGCCATGCCTCTCAAAATCTACACTTCAAATTAATGTACCGCAATAGAAGTAAGAGGTTTTTTTTAAAGATGCGTATGACATGGTCAAATTTAGTTATCACATATTTTTATCTATTTTGTTTATTTATTTATTGAAAATATGTATAATAAACTGTTTTACTACTAAAGCCTTATCATTTTTAAATGTTCATTACTGTTAAACCATGTTTATGATATGCATTTATTCTAAAATAAATTATAAATCACTGTAACTAATGTTACGACCTCCGCTGATCTTAGCAAACAGGTCATTTTTAAATCACCAAGTAGCGTTTCCGTTAAAAACCATTTATTTCATCTGAGGTATTTATGGCGGAGCGTATTGGTGTGTACCAAAAGTGCTAAAAACGACGCAAACACTTTAATTTCATAAATTTCTAAGATGAACTGCATCTGTTCGAAGTGAAAATCATGTATTTGCTGTAATTCCTTCTAGAAATTGTATAGTTTTATTTAATGGTATAGGAATATAAATACCTTGTCACCGAAACTGAACTCTATTTTCAGAGACAGTAAGCTACAAAGAATAAAAGTAACTGAAATTTGTAACTATTATAAAGCTCTGCCATTAAATATTTACTATTCGTATATTTAAGAAAATTATCAAAGTCTTCAGATGTCATGTTGGCAAATACGTACAGGAATAATGCTAGAAAACCTTCCCTTTATGTAAAACAATAACGCAAGAGTTTTCATGCAAGTTGTTAATGGGCGATACAGTAAATTTCAGCGTTTACATTGTGCGGGACACGATACTTGACAAAAAGGTACGTAACAATAGGTTGCGCTTCTACGAATTGATCAGGAACACGGAGTCTAATTTTATCATTTTGAGAATTTCATTATTTGTTAGGACATTAGTTTATACAACTTTATTTTAGGTCGATTGTGAAAAAAGTTATTCAACTTATATAAATCACTCTCGACACCTCATTCCTGACCTGATGGTATCCTGGCCTTGAGTGTATGAGAGAAGAGAAGCCAGCTGAGCGCCAAGCAAGGAGGCTACTGGTATAATTTTTACGTCATGTATGACGTGGCCAGGGAGCGAACCCATGACCTCGAAGCGGGCGCTCTACCACTAGGCTATCAAGGCGATTAGGACATTGTGAAATAATTGTTAAGAAATAATTATAACGGTCAGTAAATTAATGCATTTACCAACTATATATTCAGGAAAGTACACTAATCGTTCATGTGAAACAGCTTTAATTATCTGACAGAATCAAAAGAGAAAACGCGTGTAACCTTATCAAAGCATATTATTACATGTATTTGATATAAATTAAAGAGAAAACGTATGTAACCTTCTTTAAGCAAATAATGTAGATAAAAGACATGCTTAATGAATGCCTTTCGTTTGAAGAGCAATAGCAATGTGACATGCAATTTTTGCACAGCAAATTGCACATAATAGCTTGTCTATAAATCCGAGAGTAGCAAAAAATTCACCTAAACTTTGCTTCCTTAGTTTAAGTAGTAATAGGTATGTATAATACAACTTTGTGTATTCAAACTTCGGGTGGGAAGACTTTATTCCAATTATAACATATACAGCAGTATTAAAATCAAAAGAAAATCAGACACGCAACCACTGTTTGGCTGAACCAGCAATCAAGGTCTAAATAAATTTCAGTTTACCTATTTTTACTTCTAAGCTTCAATCTGGTACTTTTGCATGATAGTGTGGTCCTCTTCCTCATAGATAAAGTAGAAGTTTTAGGAACTTATGAAAAAATAAATAGTTATGCAATGTATATTTTTATGAAATACGTTGTATGCACGGAATTTACAGAAATTACTATTTTTCTTCGCTTCCAAAATTAAACACATACACATCGAAGTGAAAAGTCGTATAAGCATAACTTACCAACACGATAAGCATAAAGAACAGCAGGCTTTTGTACTCATATATGTGTAACTATGTCCGTGGAAAAAACTAACATAAACTAGAGCTATCACTAAATGTGATTAATACCCCCAAAAGACTGCTTTATAAACTGAGGAAGTTCGTAGTAACAGAATACCTTGCAAACAAACTAAAAAGAGATATTATTCTTGGCAAAAACTCTGTTATTTTTCAAGACAGAGTTATGGTTCTTGTACACTGCACTTCATCTCATTGTGCTGGACCATTGTATGAAGTGGTATTGAATTCCTACCAATAGTTTTTGAATTATGCTCCGGACAAGTAAAAGTAACAAAGGGCAATAACTCTGAAATGAGTCAAGATAGAGTTATTGTTCTTTTTCACTGCACTTCCTCTTATTGTGCTTGACCATTGTATGAAGTTGTATTGAATTCCAACCAGTAGTTTTCGAATAATGCTCCGGACAAGGAAAAGTAACAAAGGGCAATAACTCTGCAATTAGTCAAGATGGAGTTATGGTTCCTGTGCAGTGCACTTCCTCTCAATGTGCTTGACCATTGTATGATGTTGTATTGTATTCCAACCAGTAGTTTTCGAATTATGCTCCGGACAAGGAAAAGTAACAAAGGGCAATAACTCTGTAATGAGTCAAGATAGAGTTATGGTTCCTGTGCACTGCACTTCCTCTCAATGTACTTGACCATTGTATGAGGTTGTATTGAATTCCAACCAGTAGTTTTCAAGTTATGCTCCGGACAAGGAAAAGTAACAAAGGGCAATAACTCAGTAAATACTCAAGATAGAGTTATGGTTCTTGTACACTGCACTTCCTCTGATTGTGCTTGATCATTGTATGAAATTGTATTGAATTCCAACCAGTAGTTTTCAAGTTATGCTCCGGACAAGAAAAAGTAACAAAGGGCAATAACTCTGAAATTAGTCAAGATGGGTTATGATTCTTGTGCACTGCACTTCCTCTCAATGTGCTTGACCATTGTATGAAGTTGTATTGAATTCCAACCAGTAGTTTTTAAGTTATGCTCCGGACAAAGAAAAGTAACAAAGGGCAATAACTCTGTAATTAGTCAATATGGAGTTATAGTTTTTGTGCACTGCACTTCCTCTCAATGTGCTTGACCATTGTATGAAGTTGTATTGAATTCCAACTAGTAGTTTTCAAGTTATGCTCCGGACAAGGAAAATGCAACAGACCGCCCGCCCGACCGACCGACCGACCGACCAACCACCGGGTGACTCCTATATACCCCCCTAAACTTCGTTTTGGGGGTATAAAAACTTACATTTAAAGCTGGCATACGTTTTGTCCCTTTGTCTCATCTTTTTGATACGATACTCAGGAAAAACAATGGATGCAACCCGAGAAGAAAGCAGAGAGCAAATATAATTATTGGTTTGAAAACAGACATTTTGTCATAGTTGCCAATAAAGTTAATAGCTAATAGACAAAGAAAGTTGCTTTTAACTCGGTGGCCAATGACAGCAGGATGTTATTATAAGGATACCACTTCTTCACAAGGACGTTATAATAAATTCACCTATTTCTTTACGATGTTGTTATTATATTATAAGCTCATCTATTTCTATACGAGATTGTTATTTTAATCTCACCTATTTCTTTACGATGTTGTTTTTAGCTCACCTATTTCTTTAAGAGATTGTCATTTTAAGCTCACCTATTTCTTTACGATCACCTATTTCTTTACGACGTTGTTATTATAAATTCACCTATTTCTATACAAGGACCATATAGCTTGTTGTAGACTGTAATGTAAATGTAATTCAATTCCTTCTGTTTACATGTAGTTACTTCGAGATGTATAATTAGAAGATAAATCCCCAGAAAATACCATGTACATAATCAAGGGCATATCATACCTCATCCATTGCCTTATTGTCATACACATTATGATTATGTGTAAATATAATTAGGGTTAATAAAGAAACGAAGGCACTACAATGAAAACATAGGTATTGCATTTTATAAAATCAGGGACCTGAACTCTTGCAGTACTGATTTAATGCATGGAGATCTTCCAGCTATATCAATATGACAAGGAATAGTGAAGAAAAATAGATAATTTATGTATGTAAACATACAGACACATCATAATTTTCGCAAAATCATAGGACCATAACTCTGAAAGTATTGATTTTAATCAAGCTTATAATCAAACTCATCCGACACCTTCTATCCTACACATTATGTGTAAATTTGAGTAACATTATGTCAGATATGTGAGTGACAGAGTGTAAACAAACTAAATGCTGACGGACGAAATAAACATGTCCCTACTATATTCCTATAATGGTAGCTTTTTTCTGTTAATTTGGAAAGTATCATTAAATGTTTATTGGGATACCCATCAATTTCTTGACCTATTAGCGAAAACTGGATATTATGATCACACTTTGCAAGAGAGTAGTTAGATAATGTTATACATAAGTCAGAAAGAAAGAAGCCAATTGCTTTATGCATGATAAGGGTGAAAAGGTATGGAGAGTCAATAGTTACTGAATAATATGTATATCCCCCGGGAAAGTCATCGCCTTGGACCCATTATATGTCTTGGGTTAATCTTGCAACCTCAATCTGCTTTGACAGGTCTCAAAAAAATCTAATTGGATCTTAATGACGCAATGAGAATCAATGACGATAGTAATTCTTTTAAGAAATGCCACATATGTATGTGGGTGTAATATGGTCAGTCCGGCGTGGCCAGGGTATAAGTGTTTTAATCCGAACAACAATCACGTGATTATGATAAGTACAAATTTATATCACTTTAAACTATGTATTTTTCATTGATACTGAAAAATACTTTTCAAATGTAGAAAATAAAAAATTCAAATTCACCAGGACATGAAAGTTGAAAAAAATTGATACAATCGATTTCTTATACACTGCAAAGAATGTGTTTATTTTGAAAACTTACGCAGCTGTTACTTAAGGTTGCCTTCAAGCAAAATAAATCGTTCAGTTAAGAAAACAGTACATACATATATATTCAATCTACCCTACATTATGTACCCTTACTTACAGGATATGACTGAATGTCTACCGAAATATGAGCAGATAAGTAACGAATTCCAAGAATATATCAAGATTATTTTTTACTGCAGAAACACCCTATTGCATTCCTGTTGCTACGGTAATGTTAAATAATTCTCTCTCTTTTTTACATTTGATTCGCAATCTCTATTCAAACACATCTCTAAAATACGTTTTCTCAATCTCTTTCTAAAAACATGAAGACAAATTTGAAAGACTTTGTTCAACTTTGAAATTCTTGTTTTCATTCCATTTTAAATAAGACTAGACATTGATTTCTAACTACGTCTGCAATCGCCTTCTGGCACATTACATTTATACTGTTACAATTATACCCATCAGTATGAATTTTGTCACATGTACATGTCATTTATTTCCCATATCAAATCGATCAAACAGTGATAACATAACACCTTAATGTCATTTTGATTTTGGCATAGTTTGCCTATTAAGCACCCGTTTCCCCATGCATTCTGAGGGTTTGTTCTACCGTGCTACATCGTTTCCAAAACACTACTGCTACAATGGAACATCTCTTTTTGACAAAAAACTCACGAAAACCTTGACCTTTGATGCAGTGACCACTACCCTTGTGTTTTCGACTTATATTTGGACATAACACAATTTTAGACAAAAGACAATGCAACTTTGAGAAAAAAGAGCCCACTTTTTTCTAGGAACATATGCTGCCTATGAGCGATGACACGACAAATTTCGATGCTCCTAGTGAACTTTCGCGTACTACCCGTTCGAGCCTACAATGCCATATATAGTTATTTATATCAAGCATCTAATGTTAATGCCTGTGCTACTGAAATGAATGAATCTAGTCTGTCAACGTTTAGGTCTTTCAATTAAACACTGGAAATTACTTTTTTATGATGTGGACTAAACGTGATAAATGTACGTTCAATTAATACAGAAATGTACCTTTTATGAAAAATGTTATGAAAGTGAAAATGAATATTGCCTAATTTTACTCAGGAAAGAAATAATCATCCTCAGACTCTTTTTCATTATAACTATGTTGTTATTTAGTGATAATTTTAATGTTCATATAAACCGAAATCAATTTTATTAGAAGGGCGATCTCTGCCACACGACTTTTAATTAAGTAAGTAAAAGATACAATCTATATAAAAAATCAAATCATCTTTCGCTTACCTTAACGAGCTGTTTCGCTTAAAACTATTCCTATAAAGTTCAAGTTTCTCTTGTTCATAAATGAATACTTCACTAACCGACACTTCCAAATGTATGATCTGTGTACTTTTAAAAAGAAAATATATTTTAGTGTAACATACACCATTCAAGACATTCCAAGTGTTTTTCTTTTGTTAAAACATACTTATTTGGGGTGTTTCTTTTGCACTCTGGCAAGTTTGGTACTCATTTCAGCACACATACTGACATTCTTGTATGCGTGGTTTATCTCATTACCGTGGCCGACTAGCTACGGTCACTAATCTGGAATCACCAAAACTTTTCACTGATTGAAGTTCATCAGCTGGAATCTTGCAATACACCAGACTGTTGCTAGTAACGATGGCTAGAAATAATGACCACCTGTATATTACTGCTTTACACCTGAATATTGCTAGAACGATGGTTAGATAAACTGCTCACTTGTATATTACTGCTTTACACCTGACTGTTGCTAGTAACGATGGTTAGATAAACTGCCCGCCTGTAAATTACTAAAGAAAAACTGTTTAAACGGACAGTAAACTAAGGAGCGCACCGCTTTTGATTACTGCAAATAATACAGAAGAGAACAATTAGCCAGTTAAAATAAGATATCATGTGGAGGTCGTCTAACATTTTTTTTACCAATATGAAACATTCTTCTATTTTTAGTATTGATTCACCTAAAGGTTCAAATATTTTCAATTAGAAAAGGCATTGTAAGTCCAGAGAGACGAAGAAAAACAAAGCAACAACAATTTGTATACAGCACGTGATAAAATTATGCAGAGTGGATCATTTGGGATTTGGACTCAAAATAGATGGCGATTAGTTGAAAGACGACTGGATAATTGGAATAGATTAAGTAATAAAAGGTTTTGCATAATGACCATTACAGATATACAACATTACATGGACCGTTCACTTTTAGCTTCTTGTACAGCCGAGGAGAACATGTAAGTTTTGCTGGTTTTGAATTAAAATAAAACATCTTCACATATTTTAATAACCTTGGCAAAAGAGAATTCCATTTCTTTACATGATATTGTAAAACTATCTGCGCTCTTAGAAGTTTGCCTCTTCTGGCAAAATATGAAATTTATGGGAAACATTTGCGAAAACCCTACACACTTTCACAATAGAACTGAGGTTGCTGCAAACATTACGGTAACCTCAAATTAGGTTTTCTTATTCTGTGTTAATGTATATAATGTCATTATTAAGCAATATAGCGATTCCACAATTTCAAAGAGAGAATGTGATTTTTGTGTGTCTGACTTTGACCTAGCTAGATATTTTTCGGCCCGGAAAACAGTTGTGTGTGTGGCACAAAGACAAGTTTGTTACAGTATATGACAGTATGTTAAAGCAAGAAGATATTTTGTTATTGTTCTGGCAATGAACTTGATTGTGGTAATTAACTCGAACTTGAAATAGCGAAACTAAACATATCACTAAATGTGATTAATACCCCCGAAAGAGAGCTGTGAGCGGCATCAACTGAAGAAGTTATGAGTTACTGAATACCTTGTAAAATACTAAAATAGAGTTATGGTTCTTGGCAATAACTCTGTAATTAGTCAAGATATAGTTATGGCTCTTCTACACTGCACTTCCTCTAATTTTTCTTTACTATTGTAAGTTGTATTTAATTCCAACCAGTGGTTTTCAAGTTATGTTCCGGACAAAGGAAAGTACCGAAGGGCAATAACTCTTTAATTAGTCAAAATATAGTTATGGTTCTTGTACATTGTACTTCTTCTCTTTGTGCTTGACCATTGTAAGAGTTTTATTGAATTCCAAACAGTAGCTTTCAAGTTATGCTTCTGACAAGGAACAGCAACAAGGGCAATAACTTTCATGTATTTAGTCAAGATAGAATTATGGTTCTTGTTCAATGCATTTCCTCTCATTGTGATTGGCCATTGTATGAAGTTGTTTTGAATTCAAACCAGTAATTTTAAACTGATGCTCCGGACAAGGAAAAGTAACAAAGGGCAACAACTCTGTAATTAGTCATGATATAGTTATGGTTCTTGTACAATACACTCCCTCTCAATGTGCTTGACAATTGTATGAAGTTGTATTGAATTCCAACCAGTAGTTTTAAACTGATGCTCTGGACAAGGAAGAGTAACAAAGGGCAACAACTCTGAAACTAGACAAGACATAGTTATGGTTCTTGTACAATACACTCCTTCTCCTTGTGCTTGACCATTGTATGAAGTTGTATTGAATTCCAACCAGTAGTTTTAAACTGATGCTCTGGACAAGGAAGAGTAACAAAGGGCAACAGTAGTTTTAGTTTAAACATATTTATTCGCCAATTTTTACAAAACATGTAAATACAAATAATTGTGCAGTACAAACAGCGAGTGGATAGAACCGAAAGCAAACTGCTTGTTAGAAGGTTCGTTTCACTACATATGGAATCACGGTACTTGGGTACTGACAGAAGTGAATTATTTCGATTGATTGGCTGCAGTAAACAACGATGCCATAAACATTTTATAAGTTGAATGCAAAATCTTGAAAATGATGACAAAATGAACAGGGATAACAGAAGAAGCGTATCTTTTTAAAGTTAAGGTGGAAAAACAGAAGGGAAGAGAAGAGATTGAAGCGATTGAAGTAAATGGTCAGACTACACGTTTGTACCTTGCCTGTCAAAACCAGTAGTTTTCAACTTATCCTCCGGACATGGAAAGGAACCCACCGACCAACCACCGAGTGACTACTATTTACTGGGACAGGATTGCATGTTTCGAGATATATAGTGCCGATACTGTATTTCCGAGCTACAAATTTGAATTTGGAAATAGTAGTTATAATGTGCATACTACTCTTACAGCAAATGCTTTCAGGCTGTTTGAAGTCTTCTTTCAGGTAGCCACTGTCATAGGGACGATGGATGGCATTCACAATGTCGCTAATGTGAAAGGGACGATGGATGGACATGTGGCCATTGTATTAGGAACAATGAATAACACTGATAGTATCGCTACTGTGATAAGAACGATTGATGGCACTGACAGAATCGCCACTATGATAGGAACGATTGATGGTACTGACAGTATCGCCACTGTGACAGGAACGATGGATGGCACTGACAGCATTGCCACTGTGATAGGAACGATGGATGGCACTGACAGTATCGCCACTGTGATAGGAACGATGGATGGCACTGACAGTATCACAACTGTGATAGGAACGATTGATGGCACTGACAGTATCGCCACTGTGATAAGAACGATTGATGGCACTGACTGTATCGCCACTATGTTAGGAACGATGGATGTCACTGACTGTATCGCCACTGTGACAGGAACGTTTGATGGCACTGACAGTATCGCCACTGTGACAGGAACGATTGACGGCACTGACTGTATCGCCACTGTGACAGGAACGATTGATGGCACTGACTGTATCGCAACTGTGACAGGAACGATTGATGGCACTGACTGTATCGCCACTGTAATAGGAGCGATGGATCTCACCGACAGTATCGCCACCTTGATCGGAACGATTGATGGCACTGACAGTATCGCCACTGTGATAGAAACGATTGATGGCACTAACACTATCGCCACTGTGATAGGAACGATTGGTGACACTGACTATATCGCCACTGTGATAGGAACGATTGATGGCACTAACAGTATCGCCACTGTGATAGGAACGATAGATGGCACTGACAGTATCGCCACTGTGATAGGAACGATTGATGGCGCTGACAGTATCGCCACTGTGATAGGAGCGATTGATTGCACTGACAGTATCGCCACTGTGATAGGAGCGATTGATGGCACTGCCAGTATCGCTACTGTGATAGGAACGATGGATGGCACTGACAGTATTGCCACTGTGATAGGAGCGATGGATGGCACTGACAGTATCGTCACTGTAATAGGAGCGACGGATGGCACTGACAGTATCGCCACTATGATAGGAACGATGGATGGCACTGACAGTATCGCCACTGTGATAGAAACGATTGATGGCACTGACAGTATCGCCACTATGATGTGTACGATTGGATCTCACTGACAGTATCGCTAATGTGTTAGGAACGGTGGATGGCACTGACAGTTTCCTCACTATGCTAGGAGCAATGGATGGCACTGACAGAACCGCCACTGTGATATGAACGATAGATGGCACTGACAGTATCGCGCTTGTAATATGATTGATGGATGCACTGACTGTATCGCCACTATAATAGGAACGATAGATGACACTGACTGTATCGCAACTGAGACAGGAACGATTGATGACACTGACTGTATCGCAACTGTGATAGGAACGATAAATGGCACTGACAGTATCGCCATTGCGATAGGAGCGATGGATGGCACTGACAATATCGCCACTGTGATAGGAGCGATAGATGGCACTGACAATATCGCCACTGTGATATGAACGATGGATGGCACTGACAGTATCGCCACTATAATAGGAAAGATTGATGGCAATGACAGTATCGCCACTGTGATAGGAACAATTGATCACACTGGCAGTATCGCCACTGTAATAGAACGATGGATGGCACTGACAGTATCGCCACTGTGATAGGGGCACTGGATTGCACTGACAGTATTACCACTGTGATAGGAACGATTGCTGGCACGGACAGTATCGCAACTGTATTAGGAGCGATGGATGGCACTGACAGTATCGTCATTATGATAGGAATGATGGATGTCACTGACTGTATCGCAACTGTGATAGGAGCGATTGATGGCACTGAAAGTATCGCGAATGTGATAGGGGCGACGGATGCACTGACAGTATCGCCACTTTTGATAGGAACAATAGATGGCACTGAAAGTATCGCGAATGTGATAGGGACGATGGACGCACTGATAGTATCGCCACTGTAATATGATTGATGGATGCACTGACAGTATCGCCACTGTGATAGGAACGATGGATGGCACTTACAGTATCGCCACTGTGATATGAACGATGGATGCACCAACAGTATCGCCATTGTACGATTGATGGCGCCGAGTGTCACCAATGTGATGGGGACCAGAACAGCACTGACAGTGTCAACACCTTTAAACAGTTTTGTATATGAACTACCAATTGCATTCGTCACGCTCGTTTTTAAACAAAGCATTTAGAATATAATGCGTACTATTTATCTATAGATGTTGACACAAAAAGACTTAACTACTGCAAGGATATATCATATCATAATTAGATATATTTTATAGCCAACATAAATGGAAAATAAGTGTTTTTGTGTTGTAGATAAACGAAACAAATCGATCGACCTCAAATGGAAATATCTATAAACAGCTAGTTAATGACCATAAACTAATGTTTACTACACTAGATAATCACAGTGCCAGGGTCTTGTTTTGTAAGACAATATTTTCTTATTTTTATAATAAAAATACATTTGATTTGCCTACACTAACAATTTATGAGATTAACGCTTAAATTGAACAAATTTCTGTTTGTTGGGCAGCCATTTTGAAGCAATCATTGATTTTGTAACTAAAAATTACTATGTATCTGCTAAAATGCAACATGCCTGCAACACAATATGCATAAAGTTAAATAAAAAATAACAACTAAAATTACTTAATGCATGTGAAATTACCCAACCCACTTTAATATGCTGGTGCATTCATTTTTAATCTGGACCAACAGTTCTTCAAAAAAAAAGGTTTTTATTTGGCGGCCATCTTGGACGCAATCTTGGATTTTTCGGAACGCCACCATTTATGCCAATTTATGCTGGCAGTTTCATAAACTACAATTTTTACGAACGTTTTGATATATGACTCAGCTTGTCATACAGGGGGGTCCAGGTTACTTAAAAAATAGAGCTTTTTTGGACTGATTGTCACCCTACTATAAGTACTTGTCCGGTAAATTCTAAATGTTTAACTCAAATGTCATTTCAGCTGAAGTTGCAATTTTGTAAACAAATGTGATCGGCATTCTATATTTCGCCCCTTTCGATGTTAAAAGAATTTATTTTCAGGTATTATATGAAATCGACATGGAGAAAAGGGATCTTCGGAGGAATTGATCTGAAATCTGATTTTTCATATTTTGAACAAACAATATTTGATGATTATATGATCAGATGCTGAAAATGCAGCTTCCTGTATTTAGTAGATACAAAATTAAAATATTAAAATCGTTCATTAAAGACGTCATTGTTAAATCTCAAAATGACTTCACATACTATAATTTTAGGTCAAACCTAATGGTCAGATGATCCTATTGCAGTCCGGCTCAGGGATTGGCTGAAAAAAGTACAGGGAAAACCGTAAGATTAAATGGGACATTACCTGATTGGTAGAAAAGGTTGTGTTTACAAATGCAACAAGAGCTGTTACATGACAGCACGCTCGACTATTCAAAAGGTTGTTGGTAAAATGGGTTTTTTGTCAAAGAACAGGAGTATTGTGTAATTAATTGTCTGTAAGAATTAAGGTCAAAGATATGAAACTTGTTCAAAGACCTTTGTAAATGTACATTACATTCAAAGCCTTACTCTGGATTCTGTAAGCCAAGTGGAGGGAGGAGGGGATAATTTCAAAGAAATACATAACCTTGTAAATTTGATCATGAATAACTCTGTAACTTTTCAAAATTGAAATGTATAGAATTAAAAAAGCATGACCGCTGCATGCTGCATAATTATTCTATGACATTTCAAAAGAAAGCCATTTCGAGTATTTCCATGTTAGTCTGGTAAAAACTGACAAAATTCTAAGTTAAAAGGGGCATAAATGTCAAAAATCAAAAACATTGGTGAAGATGTTGACAGTAAACATACATTTTAAGTCCATAAAAAAAAATTAAAGTTAAAAAGGGGCATAAATCTGTCAAAAATCAAAACAGAGTTATGGGGATTGTTTCCTCAGATGTAGATGTTGATGGTAGACACATACTTTGAGTTTCAAGTCAATACCTTTGATAGTATTCAAAACATTTGACTTTATAAAATCTTTTACCAAATATTCTAAGTTAAAAAGGGGCATAAATCTGTCAAAAATCAAAACAGAGTTATGGGTATTGTTTCCTCAGGTGTAGATGTTGATTGTAGACACATACTTTGAGTTTCAAGTCAAGATATTTGAATTTATAAAAATCTTTAACAAAAAAATCTAAGTTAAAAAGGGGCATAAATCTGTCAAAAATCAAAACGGAGTTATGAGGATTGTTTCCTCAGGTGTAGATGCTGATGGTAAAGATATATTTTGAGTTTCAAGACAATACCTTTGATAATTTGCAAGATATTTGAATTTATAAAAAACTTTAACCAAAAATTCTAAGTTAAAAAGGGGCATAAATCTGTCAAAAATCAAAACAGAGTTATGGGGATTGTTTCCTCAGGTGTAGATGTTGATGGTAAACAAACAGTTTGAGTTTCAAGTCAATACCTTTGATAGTATTCAGGATATTTGACTTTATTAAAAACTTTAACCAAAAATTCTAAGTTAAAAAGGGGCATAAATCTGTCAAAAATCAAAACAGAGTTATGAGGTTTGTTTCCTCAGGTGTAGATGTTGATGGTAAAGATATATTTTGAGTTTCAAGTCAATACCTTTGATAATATGCAAGATATTTGAATTTATAAAAAACTTTAACCAAAAATTCTAAGTTAAAAAGGGGCATAAATCTGTCAAAAATCAAAACAGAGTTATGGGTATTGTTTCCTCAGGTGTAGATGTTGATGGTAAAGATACATTTTGAGTTTCAAGTCAATACCTTTGATAGTATTCAAGATATTTGACTTCATTAAAAACTTTAACCAACGCAGACGCCGACGCCGACGCCGACGCCGACGCCGGGGCGAGTGCAATAGTCTCCTTATTCTTCGAATAGTCGAGCTAAAAAAACTCATTTGAAAAATAAAATGCAATGTCTTCTGCACGCGAATGAATATTTTAGGACTGGTTATCATAATAAATAACACTGAAATCGCCATATGAATAGAAGGTGTACACATGCGGTTTAGACCCCTAAATCTCACCTGACTGAGTGGGGTGGTTGTCTCCCTTGCCAAATTGTAAAAAACTGGGTTGGTCAACCCCATATAAAAACAGCATTTTCTGGTGTTTGAGAGACTAATCTTTTCGAAAAAAGCAATTTCATTGGTCAACACTCTATAGGTGGGTATGATACAGGGTCACCTTTTGACTAGAGTTATAATGTAAGTCAATGGGGAAAACAATAGGAGTATCTGACCTAAACATAGATTCAGAGCAAATGACATCTTATCTGGTTTTCTAAGTTTTACATGCGAAATATCTCATGAAACTTGTTTATTTGCATAACTCTATATTTTAGCAAGGACTCCAATGCCGAAAATCGGGTGTACATATTTTTTTCACGAAATTGTGGCTAAATTAGAGGTGCCGGTGTGGTAAAATGGGGTTATTTCATAACATCTAAGCTTAAATGAGTAGCAACCGATTGAACATGCATGAGCGTAATGTTTTATAAAATTTACAATGAAAAACCATTGAAATATTTTCAGTTTATAACTAATATTTTTATATGAGGGTCTTTTTAATATAGGTTATTTTCAATGAATCCGTCTCTTAAATATGCATTTAGTGAATAAAATTGTGTATCTCATGAAACTTTAGATAAGATAAAATGCAAAGCGGAAGTCTGAATAAGTACGTGTGCAAATATCGCCTGCTAGTGGGTGTTTCTTTGAATAGGAGCAAACTGTTGTCGGCTCTTTTAGTACGTAACTGGCACAAATCAGTATAAAAACCCTATTTTATAAGGTTGGTGACTGCAAAAGACGTTTAAAACATTGAAATGGAATGCCGTATTTGTAAAACTGCATCGGATTTGCCAATAATGACAACAATTTCGCCTGAAAACATCTCGAGAGTGTTCCAAATTACCTCCCTTTATTTACGAAATGTGCTGTTTTACGTTATTTAACGCCTCGTGCCTAAATATTAAGTAGCTAGAGGACTGTTTTTCACTGACATGTGTCCGAATGTTGTTAGAAACACATCAAAATGCTAATTTCGAGCCAGTGTTGATTTTATAACAATGGAAATGTTAAAAAATGATCCAAAATATGTGCGATTTTTCCTTTAGAGTTTGAATGTGATAAGTCAAAGTCGGCTATATTTTATATTGACTGTATCATTAAAGTATTCTCAACAATATAGAAGCATTAAAACAAATGCAGTTCTGCAGTAATATGCAAATAGCTAGTTAAAATGATAGCTTTAGGAATTTTCCGCTGTCATTTGGGCTTAAAGCACCCCTAATTAAGGGCGGTTATTTCCAGCGTATGAAAAGCAGCCGTTCAAACGGCGATTTTTTGCAAAGTATCAGTGTTATCATTCATTTTTGTTCAAATGCTATTGGCACTTTCATTTTAAATGATGCTTAGCACACGGGTGAATGTCAATTTCTTAAAAATTTCCTTATTTTGGAGGGTGTGGGGTAAGAAAATAAGCAGTTTCAAGCACAGTGATTGCTGAATTGATTAAATAAGCTCCTCAAAACGTAGAAGACACTTTGCTGCACTATTATCCTTGCTTCTGTAATTATTTATAAAAAAGAAATGGCATGACAGCCAAAGAGGCATTCATGTTCATTTCAAAGAGCCGTTTTAAGCTATAAATCAGACCCAACCCGTCGTGCTATTTAGGTCTATAATTTTAAGCATACTTACAATAAAAGTAAAATAAAGCGATATTTTAGTGCAGAAATGTTTGTTTTATGATGCAGAGAGGTGATTTTATCTATTGAAAAAATAAGATCTGTCTTTAGGTCAGATGATCCTATTGCAGTCCGGCTCAGGGATTGGCTGAAAAAAGTACAGGGAAAACCGTAAGATTAAATGAGACATTACCTGATTGGTAGAAAAGGTTGTGTTTACAAATGCAAAAAACTCATTTGAAAAATAAAATGCAATGTCATCTGCACGCGAATGAATATTTTTGGACTGGTTATCATGATAAATAACACTGAAATCACCATAAGAATAGAAGGTGTACACATGCGGTTTAGACCCCTAAATCTCACCTGACTGAGTGGGGTGGTTGTCTCCCTTGCCAAATTGTAAAAACCTGGGTTGGTCAACCCCATATAAAAACAGCATTTTCTGGTGTCTGAGAGACTAATCTTTTCGAAAATAGCAATTTCATTGGTCAACACTCTATAGGTGGGTATGATACAGGGTCACCTTTTGACTAGAGTTATAATGTAAGTCAATGGGGAAAACAATAGGAGTATCTGACCTAATATCAGTTTTATAAGGATCGTAGTGTGCGTGATAGGGACTGACGCTACCTCCATTGTTATATTAACCACCATTACTGCGCTTAATTGTACAAAATTATTCAGTGTTTCAAGAATTGTTATATCACTGAAACTGTAGTTACGACCTTCGCTGATTTCTACTTGAGAGGACTAACAAATTTCTAAGATACAATGAAATACTAGTTATTTCAAACTGCTTTCATTTAATTGAATAGAAATATAAATATCTTGTCATCAGAACTTTCTCGTGGCGATTGAAATCTATTTTCAGGGTCTGTAAGCTATACACACTATTAATAACAGAAAGGTGCAACTATTATAGAACATTAACATTTTACACCAATTATTAATATATTTCAGAAAATTATCAGAGTCTAAGATGTCACGTCGGTAAACAGGTGCAGGAAAAGTGCTAGAAAACCTTCCCTTTATGTAAAAGAATGCAAGTTTTCAAGCAAATTGCCAATGGACGTTACAATGAATTTTTTAGTGTACATTGTGCGGGACACGATACGTGACAAAACGGTACAAAAATAATTAAATACTAAATTGATGCGTACAACTAATTGTTAATTATCTCGACCTAAGTGCACCGGACTTAGTTAACTTTCTTTGAAATTACGTCCAAATTAACAACATTTGTCCTACATCATGCGTGATATCAATTATAGTGATCTTCCTTCACGAATAGAACACGAACACGCGATTCAGAGTTGTAGCCTAATTTTATTAACACGTTGTAAAATGATTGTTTAGAAAAAATAATGACGCACAGTACTAAATCGTCATGTTTACTTATTCATTACTTAGGAAGCATATGAATTGTTTCAGATAAGTTCCATCTTTTATTTTCCAATATAACATGTGACCTTATTAAAGCAACAGGACGTAGTGTCTTTAGACACGCACAATGGATGTCTTTCGTTTGGTCGTACCCAGCAAGCTGCAACTAATATACTGTCTATAAATTTGAAAGAAGCGAAGAAAAACGCATAAACTTGGCGTCCTTACTTCGAATAGCAAAAGAAATGTACATTTGTATAAAGCAACTTTTTGTTTCACTAAAGTTTTCTTCACGGCAACAGTTTAAAGCTTCAGATGGGAATACTTGATCAAAATTAAACAAATGCAGAAGTAATTGAAAATCACAAGACAAAAATGATAGAAGCAAACAATAACTAGCATAAACGTTACGCAATCAAGATCTACATTATTTATGCAGAATTTAGTTGAGATATTTTATCATTCTAATTAGCTTCTTGCAGAATTTATTCCTCTTGGTTCAGGCAGATGTTGTAAGCATTTATGAACATATATTTAGTTATGTTATCTTTATGTTTATGTAAGATGTAAAGAAATTGACATAAATTAGTTTTTCTTCTTGCTTTCATAAATAAAATACATTTACATTGAAGTTAAAAAGACATTCTAGCCTAATTTAACTACAAAGTAAACATAAAAAACATATGTGTATGTAATCTGTGACAAAACTAACATATAAAACTTACATTCAAAGTCTGCATTCATATTATTCCTACTGGTTCCAATCATGTGCGTTTGTTATGCACCCAGAAAAACAATGAATGCAACAGTAAAGGATCAACTCGTTAAGAAAGCAGACAACAATAATAATTATTGGAAAACAGACATTTTGTCATATTTCCCAATAATGTTAATCTCTAATAGACACAGAAAGTTGCTTTAAACACGGAGGTCAATGACAACAAGATGTCATTATGTTTTCCCATTTCTTTACGAGGACGTTATTATAAGGTAGCCTATTGTTTTACAAGGATGCTAATCTGTTTCATCAGAAGATGTTATTATAACGTTACCAATTGTTTCACAATGATGTTATTATTTGCTCACCTGTTTCATTACGATGTTATTATTGTAAGGTGTCCCATAGTTTAACAAGGATGTTATTATAAGCTCATCTATTTCATTACGATGCTGTTATTATAAAGTAAACTATTGATTTACAAGTTTGTTATTATAAGCTACCCTATTTATTTATGATACTATTACCATAAAGTTACCAACTTTTATTGTTCAAGTCTATTATATGTTTTATAAGCTAACTATTTCTTTACGATGCAGTTATTGTTCAATGTAAGGGTCCCTATCGTTTCACAAGGGTGTTATTATAAGGTTACCCATTGTTTCACAAGGATGTAATTATACAGAGGATATTTGTTTCTTGCATATCGGATCGGCATTTCCGGTGATTTTGCCCATGCCGGAAAAACCGGTCTGGCACCCCTCCTATGCCAGACGACTCTCGTGAATCACTTATGACGTAACGTTATAAACATTGTGACGTCAATTTCCCAAACACAACGTTGGAAAATCGTTTTTTTTTTCATGATAATTCATCATTTTGATAAGTTTGCATTAAGAAATCTACTTTAAAATGCAAGACGGCATGCAAGAAAAGTTTCCATCATGAGACACTTGGCTCAGATGGAAATATCCGTCACCTCGGGTAACTGTTTTACGTGAACTCGGCAGAGCCTCGTTCCCGCCAAAACAGTTACCCTCGGTGACGGATATTTCGATCTGAACCTCGTGCCTCATGACAGAAACTATTATTGTTTCAGTGAAATATCAATTTTATTTCACTCGCGAACACCAAAACACTGACATTTTCACCCGTGAAAATATCAGTCTTGATTGATATTTCACTGAAACAAACGAATTTTCTTTTCATTTTTTGTTTTCTTGACAAAATAATCAGGACAATTTGGAATCATAGTATTTTCATTCCCCATGGTAAACCCCATAATAATAAGAACCGCATTACTTCCATCATTACTGATAGAGAAACAAAAGTAGTCCTAAAGTTTATTTCGGATTAACGTATATAAAAAGTCATATTTATCTCTATCATCCAATGAAAATGAAACATCAATTCATAAAGATATGAGTCGAAGCAATTGTTAAATAAAGTCTGCTCTTCGTTACACCATGCATAGCGGAGTAATACTCAATCAGCAAAAACAGTGAAAATAAAAATGGTATTCCACTGTTTTTTAAAAAATGATCACCGTCCCCACTTTAGATGTAAACCAATACCCATTGTTTCAATTCTGTTCCTATGTTATGGTTAAATACATGTAATTTTTACTCGTTCACATGTTATTACAAAATGTACGTTTTGTAATCTGTGTATACAAATAAAGGTACTGTTCTGTTCTGTTCTGTTTCAAAACTGCGGATTATCACTTTTATTCACTGAGAAAACTCTGTAATTCATTTCAAAACATAAAATAAAAGCTCATCTTTTTTTATTATGCTGTTGTTATTATAAGGTGTCTTTTTGTATAACAATGATGTTATCATAAGCGAACCTATTTGTTACGATGCTGTTATTTTAAGGTAACTTACCGTTTTTTAAGGACCATTAAGTACGATGTATACTGTAAAGGAAACGTTTCAGTGCCTTCTTTATACATGTAGCAACTCTTTGGTGTATTGTAAGAATATAATTCTCCAGATATAATCAAGTACATCACCCTAGGCAATCTGACTACGATAAAAGTAATACACAGAAGATCAGCTAACGCAGTTTCTAGAAGAAAACAATTAAGTTTGTTATATTGAGGCAATTTACAGATCTCCATATGGTGTTAACTCTAAAAGGCACATCTGAGTGAAAATATTATTATTTAATTCAATACTAAAGATCATGAGGAGTCTACAGAAACTATGATATTGGCAGCTTGTCTTCTCGCAGCATTCGATAAACAATTCTCCTAGAAAATATAACTAGCAAAATATTTGTTTTGGCATGTTTTAACCGCAAAACAAACTTACTGCAAAGCTAGACTGTGTCCAAGTTTCACCAACATCCTTTCAGAGGTATCTTACCCTCGACCACCTCTAACTGTGACTGTCACTTTGAGTTGGCAAAGTTGGAACGCATTTCAATAAACTGATAATTTGACCAAAGTTTCATGACACACGTTTTCAAGTCTATGTAAAGACTACGTCTTGTTTGAATGGAGGCAATGGGTGCGAAAAGCTAACAACTTTGAAATTTGTTGTTGGACAACATCGTTACTATTTGAATCTACGTTTTGAATCTAGTTGACATATCGCAGGAAAATTAAACATGTCTACCTTGTCCAATCAGATCGCGAGTATGGTAAACCGGAAGTTGAAGGTAAGTTTGAGTTGACGATTTAATCAAAATATTAAAAAAATCTTTAGATTTCTGTAACGAGTTTTTTTTGACAAGAATTTCTTATTGCATGTGCTAACTTAATGCTAGAACAACAGTGTGCAAATGTCAGCGTTAGGGACTAGCTCTGTTGTATGCCACTAGGTGGTGCATATCATGCTCATTCCGTTCCGGCTATTTGTTTGAATGGTTTTTAGTAAGGCGGTCGTCAAGACGACCGTGATAAAAATCAGGACAGAATCCTAAAAGTAAACATCTTATGCTTTCTATAAACACGGCCTCGCGACATTTGTATCAATGCTAAGTAATACGAAAGAGATCATTTATCCATTTTCTTATCAATGTACCAAGCGTTAATTGACTCTCAGGGGAAACGTTTCACCTTACATTTATATCAAAGAAGACGCGAATGTGTGAATACGGATACAATAGCTCTTATGAAGTTGTCAATGTGGACGTCTACCTTGTTGTATATGTTTCCTATAGTAACGTCACTTTTGCAGCCATGCTTTGTACATTGTACATGCTGTGTCAACTGTCAAGTATCATTGGTTACCTGTCGTAAATTGCAAGCATTAAACGATACGGCGAAAAAGGGATCTCATTTACAAAATACTGCGATAATGACAAGCACACAAGGGATAGCATTTACAAAATACTGCGAAAATGGTAAGCACAACACAGAAATGGCACCAATGGCTATCATTAATATGATACGGCGATAAAAGCAGGCATAACGACGATATGTTTGACTAGAAGATCGCGACAATGGCTAGCATAGTAATGGCAAACTTTAAAATAAGACAATTGCGGCGATAACAGTTTGCATGCATACGATACAGCAACTATTTTTGCACAAGTAGACACAATTTGATCTTGTTACAAGTTAAACGATGGAATGTGTGTTTTTCATCGGCATACCAACATAAATACCTTTTCATCAATATTTCTAAGCCAACATTTTCAGCTTTAATTTCCATGCACAAATTTCATTTCTTTACTACAATGTTTATTACTTTCGCCTCTACAGAAACATTCTAATTAGAATTTAACCCTCTTTTCTAGTTCTATTTTAATGTCACTCTAATTTCACTCTCAGAAAAAATCATTCTATAAAGGTTGGGCATAAAAATAGTTAAATTTAATTTTGCTTTACACTCAACCTTGTGTGCTGTCTATAAACAGCAATGCACAGAAATAGCTAGCTACAAAATTATATTAAATTTTCATATTTCAAAGAAACTTTAAGATACTTTCATTTCCTACTTACATCTTTATACAATAGCCATTAAATGAACTAGTTTCTCGTAAAATGTATAAAAACAAGAGCTGTCCCTCACAAGTGACGAATGCCCCCGAAAGAGGTGCCTCACAGTCTGTGTCCTCTCCATGTGCTCAATAAATGTGCTATGTAATTTTAAAATCCTTCCATGCATGACAGAGTAACCATGCATACAGTATTCCATTACTTTAAACACTAAGTGTGACCTTGACCTTGAGGTAGGGACTTGGGTCTTGCAAGCGACACATCCTCTTGATGTGCTAGACATTTGTGCCAAGTTATTTTAAAATCCTTCCATGCATGACAGAGTAACCATGCATACAGTATTCCATTACTTTAAACACTAAATGTGACCTTGACCTTTGAGGTAGGGACTTGGGTCTTGCACGCGACACATCCTCTTGATGTGCTAGACATTTGTGCCAAGTTATTTTAAAATCCTTCAAAGCATGATAAAGTTATAGTCCGGACACAAATGTATGCATATATACAGGATTCCATTACCTAAGTGTGACCTTGACCTTTGTGGTAGGGATGTGGGTCTTGCACGCGACACGTCGTCTTGATGTGCTAGACATTTGTGCCATGTTATTTTAAAATCCTACAATGCATGACAAAGTTACAGTCCGGACACGAATGTGTGCATATATAGAGGAATCCATTACCTTCCAACTCTAAGTATGACCTTGACCTTTGAGCTAGGGACGTGGGTCCTGCACGCGACTTGTCGTCTTGATGTGCTAGACATTTGTGCCAAGTTATTTTAAAATCCTTCAATGCATGACAAAGTTACAGTCCGGACACGAATGTGTGCATATATGCATATATAGAGGAATCCATTACCTTCAAACTCTAAGTATGACCTTGACCTTTGAGCTAGGGGCGTAGGTCTTGCACGCGACAAGTCGTCTTGATGTGCTAGACATTTGTGCCAAGTTATTTTAAAATCCTTCAATGCATGACAAAGTTACAGTCCGGACACGAATGTGTGCATATATAGAGGATTCCATTACCTTCATACTCCAAGTGTGACCTTGACCTTTGAGGTAGGGATGTGGGTCTTGCACGCGACACGTCGTCTTGATGTGCTAGACATGTGTGCCAAGTTATTTTAAAATCCTTCAAAGCATGACATAGTTACAGTCCGGACACGAATTTGTAAGTGGGGACGCACAGACGGACGGACGGACGTGCGATTTTAATATGCCACCCTTCGGGGGCATAAAAAAACAACTTTGCTTTATCATACATGTACTTAGGAAAATAGTACACAATGAGAAGTATGTACAAAGTAAAATATTTCAACTATAAATCTGTTACAACGATTAATTAAGTCAATTTTCAACAAATACATATAATTTCAATTGTACATATCGTGGACCATGTCCCCTTTAAACAAAGTGACCCTCAAACTGGATGAGGTTTGCAAAATATGCTGTACTGCAAAAGTGATGTAACTACTGACGGGGAAATTAACCCCTGTTGCTCTTACTTCCCTGCAATGTACGTTAATTTGAAAAAGTGGATTGAATTCTTGCGCATTCCGGTTATTATAAATAAGGACATTACATTACAAAGATAGTGTAATATCAGTTTCAATGCATCTTATTGATGTACATTATTGACTCATAGACGGAGGTTTTGCAGATATGTTGAATATTATGGAACTGAATTGATCTTAGTTTGTAAGATGCATTTGTATCTCATCGAACTATTTACATTGCGCATGAATGATTGTGAGCTGTCTTTAGCCGGAAACCAAAGCTTACACGATACCATTAGGAGGTGAGTGTTGATTATAATCACCTTCATAAAACGTTTAAAGTTTTAAATATTTTAACATTAACAGTCAATTAAAATAAGTTTCATTGAAGACAATCTACTGGTTAATAAAATTAAAGTTCAAATTAAATATTTGCAAAGCTAGTGGGAAATTAGATTTTAATTACATTCATTGAACGCATTATTTGATTCGAATTTCTCAGCCCTGCATTCAAACTGATGTTTCATTAGTTTTAGCATAACTGTCACACTTACAACCCTTGAGTACTAAAAGAGATATTTTATTTCCTACTGAAACCATTTAGAATTACGAAATTAAGAGAAAATTTCCATCATATATCGCTAATCTTAGTAATATTACACTAAATGTGTTTCAACAAGGTCAATCAACTGAAGACATGAGATTATTTAACCATATGACTACGACATCGTGATAACGTTTACATAGTGACACAGCTTCAGTATCATCTCGAGGAAAATCATCAAGTTTCTGGACTGTTCCCAAGGAAAATTAAAATAGATGACATATATCAAACAATCACGATAGCCCATCTTATGCACAACTCTCTACGATTAACTAGTAACTAATAGAATTACGAGTAGCCAAACATAGTGTTTACAGTTGAATCTATTTTTAATCATCATAACATTAGGGACGGCCCTCATGATTTTTAATTCATCACAACCGTATTTTCTATTTATAACTAGTTTCAGTAAATGTTCAACTGAAAATTTTCTTGAGTGCTTTTTGGTCATTTGCAAAAATAAAGTTGCGACACTTCATAGAGGTATGATTATTGAATTATACAACAAATGGATTAAACATTGTATATAAATATTTTTTATGAAAGGCAAATATAAGAAGATAACAGAGTGTAAGCAAAATGGAATGTGTCATTTTTGATAAACATAAGTCGGATATTTCAGCCTGTATAACCTGTCACACAATCGAACTTTCCAAAGATCTGACGGGTATAACGCGTGTATGATGGGAATTATATAAAAAAGATGGAGACTAAAGTATAAAAATGGTGAAAATAGCCTTTTTAACTACACTGACGTCAAAAAGAAACGCCCCACTAGTCAGTTTTAAGACATATTTCAATAAGAATAATTAGATCAAGACCAAAGCATTCAGAAAAGATAAAAAATGAAATATTACTGAATAAAAATTGTCAATAATGAGAAGTTATCACGATATTAACCAATTCCGCCGCTGGGTGTTCAAGGACCACTGCCGACGATCCCGACGTTGAAAATCCGTCAGCACCAAGCCACGAAAAAGTCTCCGACAGCTAATCCAGTGCATCCTCATACGGTTTCGATCGATATTGTGGCTTATTGTCCGTCGACAATTGCCCACACTCACGGAATACGTTGCTTCTGCCGTAGTGAATCGGTTGCGAAAGTGACGTTGACGGATGTAATCATCTTGACGTACATACGTTATACGAGGCGTTCCTTAGCGAGGTCTGTCAGTCAAATTCCCTGTGGCATAACACGTTGAACTAAGCATGTAATTATCAATCGTTACACATTTAATTGTCCAGCTACGTGATTTTGAGTACGTCCACATTCCAACATGTCTAATATACATGCTTGATTTTCATTACTTAGCCTTGGCATGCTTTATTTTCAATATTTTTAAAAACTCTTTCGATTTCTTTCTTGTAAATCATATGTCGAATACTTACATGCAACTTTGTGCAGTAAAATCATGTGTTAAAAGTACACGAGATGCACGAGAAAAAGGTGAGCTGGCCCATATTTTGATACGTTCTATTGGCTGAAGCGACTTTTCTTTGTGACAATGGATGGATAACAGGTGGTGGTTTTGCAAGACTCAATGTACTCAAAATCTTTGAGCCCATTAAAAAGTTATTACAAAATTTCGAGGGAGCGTTTCTTTTTGACGTCAGTATATATAACTAACTTGAGCATAAAAGGTACATCATTTAAAATTTTGTATATAATTAAGATAGGCTTAGACTTAAAGGTCATATTGTATATTCATAATTTATAATTAGGATTTGGATAAATCAAGAATTGAAGGTTCTAGCTAAAGGGAACCATAGTAACTCTTATATATGGTATATTTTTGAAAACTCAATTGTTCATCACTCATGTCCTAATGGTCCAATTCTGGCTTATAATCGTACTTGATCAAGATCCTGTGTTCATATTCATTTCGTCTGGATGTAGTAACAACTATTTGGTAACCGCGATTTAGTTACAAACATTCAGTTACTACTATTTAGTCACACTATTAAGTTACTTCTAGTTACTAGTTATTACTGTTTAGATTCTACTATTCCAGAGTGTAACCAAAGTGAAATGGAACATGTTAAAATATCATTTTATCAGTGACATTTTCTGTCGACAAGCTGGTTTCATCTCGAGATATTGTGACCTATGGTTAGACGACATACACCAAAGGAAGCTAAAAGCCCATCACGAGCATTTCCTGCTCAGTTAATATAAAACTAGAGCTATCACTAAATGTGATTAATACCCCCAAAAGACTGCTTTATAAACTGAGAAAGTTCGTAGTAACAGAATACCTTGCAAACAAACTAAAAAGAGATATTGTTCTTGGCAATAACTCTGTAATTTGTCAAGATGGAGTTATTGTTCTTGTACACTGCACTTCCTCTCATTGTGCTTGACCATTGTATGAAGTTGTATTGAATTCCAACCAATAGTTTTCGAATAATGCTCCGGACAAGTAAAAGTAACAAAGGGCAATAACTCTGAAATGAGTCAAGATAGAGTTATTGTTCTTTCGCACTGCACTTCCTCTCAATGTGCTTGACCATTTTATGAAGTTGTATTGAATTCCAACCAGAAGTTTTCGAATAATGCTCCGGACAAGGAAAAGTAACAAAGGGCAATAACTCTGTAATGAGTCAAGATTGAGTTATGGTTCCTGTGCACTGCACTTCCTCTCATTGTGCTTGACCATTGTATGAAGTTGTTTTGAATTCCAACTAGTACTTTTCGAATTATGCTGCGGACAAGGAAAAGTAACAAAGGGCAATAACTCTGTAATGAGTCAAGATGGAGTTATGGTTCTTGTGCACTGCACTTCCTCTCAATGTACTTGACCATTGTATGAGGTTATATTGAATTCCAACCAGTAGTTTTCAAGTAATGCTCTGGAGAAGAAAAAATAACAAAGGGCAATAACTCTGAAAATACTCTAGATAGAGTTATGGTTCTTGTACACTGCACTTCCTCTCATTGTGCTTGATCATTGTATGAAATTGTATTGAATTCCAACCAGTAGTTTTCAAGTTATGCTCCGGACAAGGAAAAGTAACAAAGGGCAATAACGCTGTAATTAGTCAAGATGGAGTTATGGTTCTTGTGCACTGCACTTCCTCTCAATGTACTTGACCATTGTATGAGGTTATATTGAATTCCAACCAGTAGTTTTCAAGTAATGCTCTGGAAAGAAAAAAAAAAAGGGCAAAACTCTGAAAATACTCTAGTAGAGTATGGTTCTTGTCCTGCACTTCCTCTCATTGTGCTGATCATTGTATGAAATTGTATTGAATTCCAACCAGTAGTTTTCAAGTTATGCTCCGGACAAGGAAAAGTAACAAAGGGCAATAACGCTCTGTAATTAGTCAAGATGGAGTTATGGTTCTTGTGCACTGCACTTCCTCTCAATGTGCTTGACCATTGTATGAAGTTGTATTGAATTCCAACCAGTAGTTTTCAAGTTATGCTCCGGACAAGGAAAAGTAACAAAGGGCAATAACTCTGTAATTAGTGAAGATGGAGTTATAGTTCTTGTGCACTGCACTTCCTCTCAATGTGCTTGACCATTGTATGAAGTTGTATTGAATTCCAACCAGTAGTTTTCAAGTTATGCTCCGGACAAGGAAAATGCAACAGACCGCCCGACCGACCGACCGACCAACCGACCGACCGACCGACCGACCGAAACCACCGGGTGACTCCTATATACCCCCCTAAACTTCGTTTTGGGGGTATAATGACTAACGTGCAGAAACGCTGAACTAGGGCGATGATTGTTTACATGCCAGTTAAAACAAACAGCAATCTATGCACGAATAAACGTGTGAAATATGCGTACATCATTTAAAATTGTAAAGATCCGAACAGAAAAATGATGTTCTGCATTCACCTTTTGAGATGAATAGATGATTGCAGCGCATGATTGAAGATTGAGTAGAGGAAAACATATATAAACGCATGAATTGCGTGATATATGAAACTTTGAAAACCGTTAAATTTATGTAATTAGTTCGTGATTTTGTGACATTATTCATGCAATACAAATAATGACCATGATTGTACTCACAGCCAGTTCAAGGCATGCAAGGAAGTGGACAAGTTAGCAGGCATCAGTAAATAAAATAGCCAGTACGTATGTTGGTCAGTAAGTCAAATCGTAAAATCTTAGTTCTAAAGAACATTTTCTCGTCGAAAGATACGTTAACATCATACCTTTGGAATAAGAGAGACTCGTGCGAACGTACTTTTCTTTCCCTTAAATAAATGTTTTTACTTTAAAAACGGTATATTAATACAATTATATAACGTTCTAGTGATAATTGTTACACAAAATATAATACATCAGTAAAATTACATTATATCGGTTTCAGAGATTCACTCATTAACATTTTTAGTTATCAAAAATATAAATAAACCTTTGAAGGACAATCTCAACATACGTGGCTTGTGAAACAGTATAAATAACAAGATGGAATTCATTCTCAGTATTATGTACGAAACCTAAGACAAGCATTATCACAATGGTTCTTTTTCGAGACCCTTTACCGTTTTACGTGTATTTGTACTAAGTTGCTACATTTCTAAAAATATCTTAATTTAATTTACCGCTCTCGAACTCCTACGTAACTATCCCACCTGTCTGACCTGCAGTCATATAAAAGTATATAATTATAGATACACACAAACGAATTGTTCTTGAATACTAAAATGTCTTACCTTTCGCTAATTTATACGAAACTGTGAAACATTATCAAGAAATGAAAGTATATTCCTTCTGTAGTATAGACAAGTCTCTTCTGTGTCCACAAGGTCTGTTTTCCCGATATACATCATCATTATCATTAAAAGATAGCAGCGGGGTAGATATTGCAACAGCTTTTAGCCCCCAGAGTCCGTAGTTTATGAATGCGACGAAGATAACCATTTCTGCTTAAAGCGAGTTACTGTATTGGAAAATGGACATCTTGTCATCATAAATTAGCGCACTTATCTATCTCGCTTAGCGCCATAATAGAAATATGTACTAAAACTTGACTTTGTAACAACTTAGAAATCAAAATACATAAATGTAGTAAGATTTTTTGCATTGCACCGTGACTGCACTTTTATATTTATATATTCTACAATAGGTAATAGCTCACGGGTTTTAAATCCTACTATACCAATTTTAAGTTATACTATATATGTGCATATAATTATGTGCATTTTATTCACATTAAGAGTTGGCTGAATTAACTGTATTTTCTCCATAAACTGTATTGAATATGATCTAGCGTCGGCGGTATCATTTTAACGAAAGAGTTACTTAATAGTTAGCTAATATAACTAGAACTATTACTGAAGGTGATGAATACCCCTCCACCCTACCCCTTCTTGAGGCTCCTGTGAAGTATAATTAACTTCTGACTAGGGGTTTTCGAGATTAAAAGCGCACAATATTCTACTAAACTGAGCCCCTGTGACCTTAACCTTTGACATAGTGACCCGAAACATGGACCATGCACAACTAGGCATGGTGCTTATTACTTCAGTAAGTATCATAAGATTCTGACTAGGGGTTTTGGAGATTTGGCGTCCACAAGATTTTACTATCTCGAGTCCCTGTGACATTGACCTTTGACCTATCGACCCGAAACATCGACCATGCACAACTAAGCATTTGACTTATCACTTCTGTGAAGTATCATTAAATTCTGACCAAGGGTTTTGGAGATTTAGCATCCACAAGATTTTACTATCCAGAGCCCCTGTAACCTTGACATTAGATCTAGTGACCCGAAGTTAGTAAGTTTATACTAATTTATTTTAGCTCGATGGTGAAGAAAGCTTGTACATTGTAGCTTATCGAGTCACTCTCGAGTCCGCTTCCTGGAAAAAACAGTACTGGTGACATATGAGGAGGTACGGTCGTGACCTTAGTGGGACTCGAACCCGCAACCTCTTGGATGAGCGGCAGACACCTAAACCTCTACACCCGAAGTTAGACCATGCCAAACTAGGCATTGTAGTTAAAACTTCTGTGAAGTGCAAAATCAATGCTCAAGTTCAGAGTTTACTTAAACAAGCTCATATATTGTCAACATAATGCAGCATTAATGAAATGACGAGAATTTTGGGATGCTATAGATTGGAGAAGATCGTACCTCTGTGAACAGTTATATGTAACCTCACATAGAAAGCCTGAGATATTTTTTTGCACTTCAAAGATGGAGAAGGTTTTAATTTTCTGAAGACATGAAATCCATACAAATTACATTTGTTCAAAGTCAATAAAAGAGCATATGGATTCACTAAACGCATTCAAAAGTTTTCCTCAAGACGACCTAAGTACAATTTTCAATTGAAATTAAGAGTTTTATAACGAAGCCTCCGTTGAATTTACCATCAATGTCATGCTTTCGGCACAATAACAATTCTGGTTAACTCAATTTTGTGAAAATCAACATTGATACAACCTTTTGATGGAAAGCCGGTTCATCCTACGTTAAACCATTACTGAACAATACGAGTTTAACATAATACCGGTACTTTATACTAGATATTTGTATCCAATGTTCTGCGCTTCATTACTGCCGTCAACACTTCCAAAACAGTACATGTGGTTTTATTTCTCTATTTTTACAAAATATTGCAAAATACACTACTACATTGTATTCTAATACCTTCCCCGATTCGACCTCCGCTAAGGAAGTGTCACTTACTTGCCATCCATTGGTCAACTGATTATTAAAGTTCATTTTGAATTATTGCTTTTTAAATGTAGTATTTATTGGTCAATCATATCTGCCTAACGACCCCTTCCTTAGTCGAGGTTGAGCCGAGGAACGTTTCTGAATATAGCCATAATAAAGTCAACTTACACACAACGACATGAAGACTTCCCATCAGCCTATCATTCAGAAGCCATTACAATAAAAACAATTAAAGCGAAAAATTCCCTGTTTTGAAAATGCCCCAGACATCGATATATCGACAGTATTTAATACTCTATACGGTGACTTCAGTTGCAAACATTAGGCATTTCGTGCTCAGTAGAGTTTTAACTCAGTTTGATGAATGATAAAGAAAACAAGAAAAACTGTGATACAAAGTATCACATCGGGCCAACAAACAATAATCCCATGTAAATATTTTGGAAATTGGTGATGGTTGATATTGAGGCATGGCCCCAAAAAGAACTCGAGGGACCAATTCTGTTGAACAAGCAAAACCTGACACGACACCACATCTACTGACGACCGTATTATCGAAACTTTACTGTAATCAAATAATATTTATACAGTATGTCCAGGAATGCTCTATAGACCGTTCCTGGTATGTCTCAATTTTTCATTACCATTATCCTTATTAATTTGATATGAATGAAGATTTTTATGATTATTTTCCGTAAAATATACTTAAATGGTTAAAAAGCTAAAAATGATTATTAAAACAGCAGAATTGTTTTTTTTAAATTAGATGTTGATGGGATTCGAACTCGTGGATTCGTAAAAGTATACGTACACAAAAGTGTATGAGCTATCGGCTTTATCCATTACACCACGGAGACAGACCTATTACCCATGAGAAAAAATTAGTTAAGACAATATCATATATATTTAAAAAGGCCATCAAAGAATATTCAGTCGACTGCACTTCGTTTCTATAATGTCAAAGGCTGTGTAAGTGGAAAAAGCAATCATATATCCATTTTGCTCGGCGTAGATTGCGACTGAAACGTGAAAAGCGATTTTTTCTATTTTTATCAGCGTAGATTAGATTGCGCCCTCTATGAAATGAACGACAACTCAATTACAAACGACAACTCTTGCTTTTCCAAAAAAATGACTGTGTCTACAGTTTTCATCGCAGAAGACCTCAATTTTATAATGAAGAGAGACGCATATGTTCGATCTAGTGCTTAAGTTTCCATGCATCTTTTACTCACCACGTATTAAATATAGCGGGCCGCTGCTGCGGCCCGCAAATATTTCTCACCTATGAGATACATATTTCCGCGCATTTACCCATGTGAGATAAACTTATCTCACATTGCTTATCTCACATCGCTGTCGGATTACTTTTACGTTAATTGTAAGCAGACATAAAAATCGAAGAATGACTGTAAAATTGTTATTTTTTAAATAAACATACGGTTGTTGGTATTCATTTTCTTAGTTAGATCCTTTTCTATTCATCTACTGTATCAGTTATGAAGTAAAATTCGAGAAAAACTTGATTTTCATTTTTTCATCCCCATCCTGTATTTGCACTTATTCCTTCTTATTTGTGTGAAAAGGCGTTTTTACGGTGAGAAAATAAATCGACCATGTCCATTGAGTTGTGGATAAAGTGAATCTAACATGTTCATGAGTTGTGGATAAGGAAATCCCACCCGAGGATTGAGATACGTCCAAAAAACGAGGCTCTGTCGAGTTTTTTGGACGTATCTCAACCCTAGGGTGGGATTAAGAAGGAATAAGTGCAAATACAGGATGGGGATGAAAAAATGAAAATCAACTTTTTCTCGAATTTTACTTCAAAACTGCTATAGATGGATAGAAAGTGATCTAACTAAGAAAATGAATACCAACAACCCTATGTTTATTTCAAAAATAACAATTTTACAGTCATTTTTCGATTTTTATGTCTGCTTACAATTAACGTAAAAATAGTCCGGCAGCGTTGTGAGATAAGCGATGTGAGATAAGTTTATCTCAGATGAGTAAATGCGCGGCAATATGTATCTCATAGGTGAGAAAAGGAAATCCCAACCTTTGGGTTGAGATACGTCCAAAAAACTCGGCAGAGCCTCGTTTTTGGACTTATCTCAACCCTCGGGTGGGATTTCCTTATCCACAACTTATGAACATGTTAGATTCATTTTATCTCATTAGAAAACAAGAACTGTCCCTCACAACCCGAAAGAGGTGTCTCACAGTCTGTGTCCTCTACATGTGCTCAATAATTGTGCTATGTTATTTTAAAATCCTTCTATGCATGACTGAGTTACCATGCATACAGTATTCCATTACTTTCAAACACTAAGTGTGACCATGACCTTTAAGTGACATGATTCTTAAACAAAACACATTGTCTTGATTTGCTGAACATTTGTGCCAAGTTATTTCCAAATGAATCAATGCATGACAAAGTTACAGTCCAAACACAAATGTATGCATATATACAGGATTCCATTACCTATAAACTCTAAGTGTGACCTTGACCTTTGAGGTAGAGACATGGGTCTTGCACGCGACACGTCGTTTATGTACTAGACATTTGTGCAAAGTTATTTTAGAATCTTCGATGCATGACAAAGTTACTGTCCGGATACGAATGTGTGCATATATACAGGATTCCATTACCTTCAAACTCTAAATGTGACCTTGACCTTTGAGGTTGAGACGTGGGTCTATCACTCGACACGTCGTCTCGATGTACTAGACATGTGTGCTAAGTAATTCTAAAATCCTTCGCTGCATGACAAAGTTACAGTCTGGACACGAATATAGAGGATCCCATTACCTTCAAACTCTAAGTGTGACCTTGACCTTTAAGGTAGGGACATGGGTCCTGCACGCGACACACCATCTTCATGTGCTGAACGTTTGTGCCAAGTTATTTCAAAAGCTTTCAATGCATGACGGACCTGCCGGACGCACAGACGGTCAGACGGACGGTGCGATTTTAATATGCCACCCTTCTGGGGCATAAAAACTATCTTTGATAAAATATCTTTACTTTCATGTGCTCCTATTTACCCGTTAAACTGAGGCGCCAGCGAAAAGAAATCATGTTTATACAACATTAATGGAAACGTGTATAATATGCATAAATCAGTTGAAATTGTGAAAATCCGAGTTAAAAATTGTTGCTCTGCGTTCAGATTTTGAGATTAATGGATGATTCATCCGCGTGATAGGCGGGCAGAAAGGACCCACTGTGGATAATAGCGGTCTATTTTTTATGAAACTTTGAACACTACATGATCAATATAATTGTTTGTGTGCTGTCAGGTTTTCTGCTTTTTTTTCTTCAGAATTGTAAGAGCTGTACAAATAATTATCTTCAGCGAACAAACAACTATCATTGTATAAACCAGAGCGGTCACTTAACGTAACTCCCCAACTAAACTTGAAAAGTGAACAAAAAAGCCAAGAATGAGCTCAAGCATACATAATTTGCCACGCACTTATTCACTCATACCTTCCCACTTATATGCTATAATTCCATTCTTCAAACTTAACCATCGGTCACGCCGGTGAGTCTCGAGCCTACTCCAAGTAGGTACATGTTTCTAGAATGTAAGCAAGTAAATAAGTATTAGTACATTGGAAGTAAGTAAGTCGTTAGCTAAGCAAGAAGTAAGAATGTCCGTAGGTAGGTTAGTTCATATTCAATCATTTATATATTTATAATGCATGCTCATGTCATTAGTGGCAGATCACTTACGTTAACAGGGGATGTTTGTAAAACACTTAATGTGCAATTTTAAAGAATATAGCTAAAAACATTTTCAAGTTATTGAGGAGACACTATTCTTAATGCAAGGTCACTCTGACATTGACATTTGACCTCAAAATCTATAGCAATCATATAAATGCAAGGTCACTCTGACATTGACCTTTGACCTCAAAATCTATACCGATCATATAAATGCAAGGTCACTGTCACCCTGACAATTGGCCCAGGGACCCAAAATGAATAAGGCTTGTCTACTGCCATGATTTGATTTGATTCAAAGTAAATTTTATACAGGTCCTTCCACGAGAGCATTTATATAAGCTTGTTTTTTTTGGATGAGAGCTCTTACTGTCCGTGACCAAAGCCCCTACCAAATGTGAGATCTGAAGCTGAAACTCTTATCAACTTATTAAGCAGAAACAAGTTTAAATGAACATTCACACTGATCTTGATCTTTGACCCAGTGACTCCAAAATGAATAGGGTTTATCTTTTGTCTGTGGCAAATATCCATACAACATTTAACACCTCCAGGTCAATGCATTCTCATGTTATTAGGCGGAAACCAATTCTAAATGCCAGATCACTGTGACCTTGACCTTTGACCTCAAAATGGATAAGGCCTAATTGATGTCCATGTCCAATATTCACACCAAGTTTGAGATCTCTATCGCTTATTCAATCAGTCCCGTTTTTAAATGCAAGGTCACCTTGACCTTGACCTTTGATGCCGTGACATCAAATTGAATAGCATTCATCTACTGTCTGTGACCATTGTCCCTTCCACGTTTGAGATTTTCAGCTGAAAGCCTTCTCATGTTATTGCGGCCTCAGGACGATGACCCCGAAAGAGGTGGGGTTTCACAGTCTGTGTCCTCTCCATAAATGTGCTATGTAATTTTAAAATCCTTCCATGCATGACAGTGTTAACATGCATACAGTATTCCATTACTTTTAAACACTAAGTGTGACCCTGACCTTTGAGGACGGGACATGGGTCTTGCACGCGACACATCGGCTTGATGTGCTGAAAGTTATTTTTTAATCAATCAATGCATGACAAAGTTACAGTCCGGACACAAATGTGTGCATATATGCATAAATAGAGGATTCCATTACCTTCAAACTTTAAGTGTGACCTTGACCTTTGAGGTAGGGACACGTGCGTCTTGCACACGACACGTCGTCTTTATGTGCTAGACATTTGTGCCAAGTTATTTTAAAATCCTTCAGTGCATGACAAAGTGACAGTCCGGACACGAATGTGTAAGTGGGGACGCACAGATGGACAGACGAACGACGGACGTTGCGATTTTAACATGCCACCCTTCGGGGGCATAAAAAAGGCTTTGACCCCAATATCATTTGGGTACATCTACTATTCATGCCCAATGTCCCTACCAAGATTGAGACCTCTTGCTCAAATTCTAATCTTATTGACACATTGACCTCAAAATGAATAGGGTGACCAATATCTTAACATCTCCGGCTCAAAGCGTTACTTTACTAATAACCCGTTTATTATATGTCTGCGCGAATAAACTAAATTGAAACAACATTTTAAGCACACAGTTGAAGAAGAACTCTTTTTAACGCAAAATAGGCTTTGTGAGCGACGTTATTTCGTATATCGTATAAACAAGTAGTAACGACTCGGTCAAAAGCGACGTAATAACGTCATGTGTATTTTATGGCTTATTGAATGCACTTTTACAAATAATGACACTGTTCGTATTGCACGTACATACAATACAGATTTTCTTTTCTCTCAGGGCCGTATTTGATGGTAGAATAAAGGCTGTATTTTTGACGAAATAATTATAGGTACATGTATATAACACGTAAAGGGTTATTTATACAGTAATGTGATCCATAAGGTCGCGGTCGGATCATACACGTGCTACGACGCACGACTCGAGTTAATCCGGCACATTGGATCACATTTTTATACTAATAACTCTTATTTCTTTTATGTTTTCCAGTGAATTAAAAACGCTAATATACAGTTGTGAAGATGTAGATTACCATTTTTATTTTCACTGTTTTTGAAATCTTTAAATCTGAAATAAACAGAAACATTGTTGGTATCGATGTAACATCACGTTAATTTCACTCGTAAACACCACTCGTGATAATATCACTCTTGGTGCCCACTCGGTGAAATTATCACGTATTATTACACCAAAACCATAAATTATCCTGTATTTGATTGACTTTCGGTGGGTTATCGAAATATAACGGCATATTGACAATCTAACTTTCACCTCTGTCAGTGAAAATTATCAATGTTTCTACCCGGAGTAAAGTCAAAATGTATATAGAGCGTAGTGAATGCCGGAAACCATACGAAGATGACGTAATTGAAATGACGTCATGTTTGATATGCTTTCTCAAGACGTTTTTCGCGATTTTCGACATTTTCTTGAAACAAACTCAAAAAAAGTAGTGTTTGAGACATAAAATAAACAGAAAAATTGTTGGTATCGAATAAAAATCACGATAATTTCACTCGTGGACACCAAAAGACACGCCACTCGTGTAAATATCCCACTCGATCAAATTAAAACGTGATACATGTAGTACACCGAAACCAACAATTATCCTCTATATAATTTCAATTTAACAAGAATAATTAGTAATTTCGTGTCACTTTTTTTCAATTTTATGACGAATTAAAACAAAATATTGCTAGCTTATTTATTTTCTCTCCCTATATGTGAAAATGACGCAAGTTGTCTTTAAAAGAAAAGACATCCGTATACTAGACATCTACATCTACTGCCGAATAATCAGCAATACGTGCAATGGAATATTTAAAGGTGTTTACCGCCCAGCTTTGTATCTGACTGAGATCATTTGGAAGAATTACAGACACATATTTGGTCTCTTACTGCGCTTAATAGATATTAACTTTAAATCACGACAGGAAATCGATAGAAATTATAATTCTGAATGAAATACAAGAACACATCTGAATGTTCACTTAACATTGTGTCTCCTAGTATGTTATCTAAATAAAACCACGTGACAAAAAGAATTATACAGTTATGGTTGTCTAATATCCCTCATTTGCAATACAATCAAAAGTATGTCATTTAGCAACCTTTTCGCTGAGAATAAAGATTGGAAGGTCCGTATGATACAGCTTTTGGGTAAACGCATGTAAGCCAACCAGCGCGCTCGACTTTTTTAGTGCTTGCCAATAAAACAAAACATTGACAGTTAAGGGCACACAAGACTTTAACTAGGAATTTCTAATTACAGATCAAGAAACATTTTCACATAGTTATCTTCTCTTGCTTACAGATAGGTCTCATGATGGTACATAAATACTCTAACTTTCAAAGTTATATCTCAAATGGTAAAGTCAACAAGTGAACAAGAATGGAAATTTTAACTGAGTTTCTAAGTAAAAAAGGGCCATAATTCAAACAAAATCCTTGACAGAATTACCTTCTCCTGCCCATGTTTGGGGATCATGATGGTTAACAAGTATTCCAACTTTCAAATTAATATCTCAAATAGTCAAAAAGTGGACTGGTACGAAAAACTTAACCAAGATTCTAAGTCGATAAAGAGCCTTAATTTTTAAAACAAATCCCTGACAGAGTTACCTTCTCTTGCCTACAGATGGGGCATTCAAAGTTTCAAAGCAATATCTCAAAGGGTTAAGGCAATAAGTGGATTTTACCCATATTCAATGTATTTTCTCAGTCAAAAAGGGGCATAATTCTGTCAAAATCCTTGACATAGTTATGTTCTCTTGTCTGTTGATGTAGGTCATGATGTAAACAAGTATGGTTAGTTTAAAAGCAATACCTCTTATGGTTTTGAAATAAAGTGAGGTGGTACGAAACACTTAACCACGCTCAATACACTTTCTAAGTCAAAAAAGGGGCATAATTCTGTCAAAAAAACCTTGACAGAGTTATGTACTCTTGTCTATAGATGAAAGTTATGATGGTAAACAAGTATTGTAAGTTTAAAAGCCATACCTCTAATAGTTTTGAAATAAAGTGGGTGGTACGAAAAACTTAACCAAGGTGTGACACCAACGCCGACGCCGACGCCGGGGCGAGTAGGATAGCTCCCATTTTCTTCGAAAAGTCGAGTTAAAAAAACTATTATCTCTACTGTTTAAAGACTAAAGGTTTGGTTTATGTTGCAATAACTACAACCTTGATATTTACTTTATACTTTGAAATGTGAGCATTTTTACAAAGCTAAAATGATCATGCAGGTTTTTCCAACATGAAAGTATCTTTTATCTACACATAACGCAAACAGACGGACAGACAACACACTTCAAACGCCTTACGGATGTTTCTTGTGTAAATACATCAACATATCAAAGATGACAGTGAATTTAAAAAATAAATGCATCACAGTGATCGTTCAATAAATGAGGAACAACTGTGAACCGATTGTATAATATTTTACTTGTTGAATGACTTCCCTTAACTTGTCTCTCTGGCAGTTTTGCCGAGTATTACTTATTGAATACCGGTGGGGTGACATCCGCAAGTTGTGTTGTGGCCACTTTAGTTATAAGTTGTGGCCACAAGTTAGTAAGTTGTGGCCTCAACTTAAGTGTGTGGCCTCAACTTATTAACTTGTGGCCACAAGTTGGTAAGTTGTGGCACAACTTATTAAGTTGAGGCCACAACTACAACTTGTGGCCACAACTTATTTTATAGGACACAACTTACTAACTTGTGGCCACAACTTATTAACTTGTGGCCACACTTTGTTGAGGCCACAACTTTTGTTGAGGCCACAACTTACTAACTTGTGGCCACAACTTACTAACTTGTGGCCACAACTTATTAAATTGAGGCCACAACTTAATAACTTGTGGCCACAACTTATTATTGATAGCAGGGGACACGGGGCTAACTCATTCAGGCGGGGATGTTATTTCTACAAACGGTGTTTTCAGTGCTTAGGGCACAGGGCTGAGTTCATGTTAATCAGGGTGTTATCAAAAATTGGTAGCACTATAAGTAGAACTGTATTGAGTGCAGGGGACACGGGACAGAGTATGTGAAGGGGGATGATACTTATATCAACAATATCACCAGGGTTGCATTGATACTAGAGGGCACGGGACTGAGAAAATAGAACGATGACATTGAGAAGGTACGGTATGGTTGTGACCCCAGTGGGGTTCTAACCCGAAACCTCCGGTATAAGCGGCAGACATCTTTACCCATCAACACCACTGCGTTGTTCGTGTCTGTGGTGAGTATGCATAGGTTAATTCAAGCGGTACTTTGAGGAAACCATATGCCACGAGGCGTGTTGAGACTTGGTGGCATAGGGATAACATGGCGGGGCTGCGGGGTAACTAAGTGCTGCGGGGCTTACTTCACGGGGATGCGGGGTAACTAGGTGCTTCGGGGCTAACTTCACGGGGATGCGGGGTAACTAGGTGCCACGGGGCTAACTTCACGGGGATGCGGGGTAACTAGATGGTTTCCTCAAAGTCCTTGAATTAACCTATCATATATCATCAGTTCTATTTTCTCAGTCCCGTGCCCTCTAGTATCAATGCAACCCTAGTGATATTGTTGATATAAGTATCATCCCCGCTTCCATATTCTGTCCCTTGTCCCCTGCACTCAATACAGTTCTACTTATAGTGCTGCTACCAATATTTGATAACACCCTGATTAACATGAACTCAGCCCTCAGCCTTGTGCCCTAAGCACTGAAAACACCGTTTGTAGAAGTAACATCCCCGCCTGAATGGTGCCCCGTGTCCCTGCTATCAATAAGGGGTAAGTTGTGGCCACAAGTTGGGAAGGTTGTAAGTTGTGGCCTCAACTTAATAAGTTGTGGCCACAAGTTAATAAGTTGTGGCCACAAGTTAGGAGTTGTGGCCTCAACTTAATAAGTGTGGCCACAAGTTAGTAAGTGTGGCCTCAACTTAATAAGTGTGGCCACAAGTTAATAAGTTGTGGCCACAAGTTGTAGTTGTGGCCTCAACAATAAGGTGGCCACAGTTGTAAGTGTGGCCACAACTTATTAACTGTGGCCACAACTTATTGTGAGGCCACAACTTACTAACTTGTGGCCACAACTTACTAACTTGTGGCCACAATATAAATAAAGTGTTGCGGATGTCACCTCTGTGCCACCGTAGAATACCGATTTATCATTTTTTTCTGTTACAGGATATTCGCTGTCAATTATACACTTTATTCCTATGTATTCGTTATGTTATCTCTCTGTCGGTATACCAGATAAATGGAATTAGAGAATAGTAGATTTACTCATAGCTTTAGTTTTAGTACAGTTTACTATTTATATCATGTACAGAAACCTTTGTCGATCCTTTGTTCGTGCTAAGTATTCATTATCCAAGCGGATAAACAACTGCCAGTGTCACAAAATTGTTAACAAATATCAGTGAGTACATATGTGTCTTGTGTTACTACAGCATTGTCCTTGCTTCACAGTTTGATAGTCATTTTCTATGTTAAATGTAGTTCTTAGTGTACTTCCGCTTTCACAGCGGTCTTTCCGGTATATCCTTACTAACTACAAACCCAGTACTGCATTAACACTAATGAACGTGACAAAGTTGAGTTCGATATCACATTGATACTTCCAGCATCTGCAACAGTTCCATTTAGTGTATGTGATATTAATGAACGATTATCTTAGATAAAAATGTTTGTATTCGAAGAACTAATTTCTACATTAACGATGACTCGTGCATGACAGGCGCTTGAGCTAGCAGCCGTCAATTGGCAACAATTTGCTTATTGTTTTCAAATTGTCAACACTTCCGTTCAACAGCAAGAACCGTTTTACACTGACCCGCATCGAAAATAATAACGATTGAAGTAGATGGCAACTTCTTTGCCGTGAAAGGTAAAAAGACCAGGCATGGGCGTTTGCAGTAGAACACTTGTGTCGCCTTTTTACGATTTGACGGCATCATTCCGTTTTGTCATAAGAAATCTAATTGTAACGTTTCATGAAGAAATCTTAAGAAATGGCAAAATTATAGCAAACGTTAAGTTATAGTGACAGACGGAGGATAAAGCGATCCCTTTGTATCGACTTTTCTCCGAAAGGGCGACATAAAAACCCCTGTATAATTCATAAAGGAAAGCAGTCAGCGACTGAGACGGTGATTAGATGGTCACTTTTACATTCGTGATTTTCACGAAACGTTTAAACCCATTCATTATAATGTAAGCCAGCCAGATAGGCAGCCATTTCACTCCTTATACATGTATAGATACAGCTACATTTTGCTGTAAATAATATTTAACATTGTTATAGATCGTCACCTAAATGTACCTTCACCTTTTACAGGCGCAAATCTTTGCTCCATCATATTAAGTTTGCAATAGCATAATTAGAATTTTTTCATATATTGCACGAATAAATCGTAGATATATATCGTTAAAACTGGTACAGGTGTTCGCAACTTTGTGTACCTTTTTACTTCAAAATCCGAGCTGCACGATTTTCCGTGCTCTTTGAGGTAAACAGAAAAACAATTTAGTTGCTTGTTTACCACAACTGTTACAGAATAAATGAATATTGAACTGGCACTCATGAATATTTTGTATGCGGTCGGCAATCTTCGGTTGAAAAAATAACAAGCGATTGATATAAAATATCAGTTTCCTACTGTACCATATATCCCATTCTGCAATAGCGTATTTGACTATCAATCCAGCGTATGCAAGTTCGAGTCTTGCTTGATCTTTTTGTTTAATTGTTTTTAATGGTTTCTTGTATTAAATGTATTCACTATTGTCCAGCATGTGATTTTCAAGATTTTTAATGACTAGTTAGCGAGACTGAGTTTGATGTAATTACATGTAATTTATGAATGCCATATTAAATATCAAAAAAAATTTAACACATTAAAAATAAAACCACAGAAAACAGAGCAAAATTAACCTACAAAAAAAAACATGGTTAAGGGGGCGTGTAGAGGTTAAGGTGTCTACCGCTCATCCCGGAGGTTGCGGGTTCGAGTCCCACTGAGGTCACGACCGTACCTCCTCATTAGACACAAGTACTGGTTTTTACAGAAAGCGGACTCAAGAGAAACTCGATAAGTTAAAGCTATCTTCACAATCGAGCTAAAATAAAGTAGTACAATATAAACTAAAAGAAAAACAGAAATCATAGATTAGTGAAAAGCGAAATCAGTGTCACAAATTAAACAAATATTAACAGCTTTTAAAAATTAAAATTATCTGGGTAGGGTTCGAACCCACTGGAACCTTGCGTTCAAGTTAGGCATCTTACCACTACGCCACCGTCTTTGCGGTGTGAACTTCAGTTGATGAAATGTATTTGTTCAATACGATAATCAATTGAAACAATGAAAAATACCCGAACGTAACCGAAGATATTGGCGAAGATTAATGAGTGCCAGGTAAATATTGTCGCACAATATTTGGTGTAATACTGTAGAAGATTGAAAAAAAGCAATCTACTTTCTGTGGTCTAAATCAGATATATCACTCGTAGTCGTTGTCTATACAATTTGTCATCTAACTGCGCTCGCTTCCAACTCTGACACATAGACAACAGCTACGAGTGATCTATCCTTTACATATAACACTGGATGATCAGTGTAGGACACACAAACATAAAAATAAAGTTGAAAATGGTCACTCTAACCCTAAATGTGAAATAAATTTAGCTCATATGTAAAAACTCTTGACAAATGTGAAAAACAGTTGTTATTTAAAAGTTTTTTTACATATACAAGATACAGGGTAAAGTTAGGATAATGCCAGGTTGCACGAAGACCTCATATCGAATCTAGATACATGTTTTTGCTAAAACTATTTCACCTTTGTGACTTTATTCACTATTGTGAGGCCCTGCAATCTGTCATAACTAGCACATCGGTACTTTGCGTGTGTCAAAGACCCCTCAAGCCACAGATGCATGAGGTTTTGACTCGCCACCCAGTCTGATACTGGTCCCATGTTGTACGGAACATTATGTATTTATATATGTACCGTACAAAATGGGACAAGTATTAAATCATTTGACCAGTAGGTGGCGAGTCCATACCCCAAGCATCTGTGCCTTAAGCTACTGACCCACTGCTACAAGCCTCAAACAGTTTCCGATTTTTTACATATGTGGCATAATTATGCATATAATACCTTCATAATTATGCTAGATATCCTTTTGGCAAATGTGTGTGTATGTATCGTGGGTCAGTGCGTTGTAACAGAGGGCTGGGGGGTCTCAAGGCCACACGCGTCACGTTTCGCAAGTCACACATTTTGCAAAAGACGCTCATCAGGTTACTAAATGCATATTATGTGTGATACTGTTTACACTGAATCGGTTACACATACTGGTTACATTGTATAGGAAGTAGGCAGTAGCAGCAGCACATGTTTAATGTTTGGTTAAACGGATGTAATCCGGTTATATGATACCCGAGGCACTGTTTTATATCTTGAAAAGGGAATGTTTGTACATGTACTCGAGTATGCTAGCATATTCAATAGCATATATGTGACGTTAATGAACAAAACAGTATAGTATACAGGTAAACATACATACATCTATGACGTGTTTACTTTAGTTACTAAATGACCTTACGTTTAAACAATTGAAGTTTATGTGTGTCCTGTATCTCTCATGACCCGTAAGAGTCAGTGACCTAAGTAAAACGGGTAAAGTTTGGGTAAAACACAGCAGTATGGTTGTTTATAATCAGACGTCCTGTTAGTCTAACTAATTTGACATTTCATGCGATCGAGATAGTTTTTGGATTTGACAACTAAAAAATATATCAGATCAAAAAATGGGTCAAACCGACGAGCCGAATGCATTAGATAGGCTACGACGTGTAAGTTCTACTGTCGATTAAACACGTTTGTTAAGGAGTGACTAACTTACATGGGAATAGGTTTTAATTGTTGGAGAGCATTTTACCTGTCTCCCCCTAAAAGAAAAACCAAATCGTTTAATTTTGAAAGCACTGTACATGTGCTTTGGGATCGGTATACAAATGTTAGTGGTATAATACAGTAATAATGTACATACCCCATGATCCTTGTCTGTCTATCACTTCCTTGTTGGTAAAACACACCTTAATATGAGTACTCCAATTCTAAGAACATGATCACAACATTAAAATGTCTGCCAATATGCATGCAGCTTTTATGTGAAAACGTGAGATTTCCTATGCCTGGGTATAAAGTTTCTCTCTGTAGTGAAGTATACCTTTTTCACTATTCTATAAATAAACTGAATCATGTATGTTAAATTCACAATGTGTGAAAAATTAATGATATTTAAGCCGGAAATGTTTACTCAGTAAATACTTTCGCGTCCAATAGATGCAATCTGCAATAGTTTATGCACTATCAATAATTATTTAGGACTACACAAAGCAGAGGGTCAGCTATATATTGTCTCGCGGTATCGATCTAGTATATACACTGTTCTGGTTCAAGGACAAGTACTGTATACAGTCAATAAGCGACCCCTATCTCTACAAATCCTATTATATTATCCCGTGTAAGACATTATATGATCAATTTTCTCTTAGGTTGTTTCTATATTTAAAATTAATTATATATTTTATGCAAAGTGTCCATAGAAATTAAATGAATGGCATTTATAACAGACTTTTGACTAAATAAGAATAGATCTATTTATAAACTTACAACCAAAATACATGATTATGATATCATTTAGGATGTCATGAAAAATCGACCGCCACTGCCGGGATCCGAACCGCGATAATAAGTACATGATTATGAGTTTCTCAGACGAGGCTAGATATGGTCGTGCATATCTGATCGGCATTTCATGCGGTGCTTGGACCTATGATCCCAAATAAATGGCTTTTAGCAATACATGAACTGATATAGCATTAGTAGTTATAAAGTTCCACTTTGTACCACGTACAGTTATCTACGAAAGCCGAGAAGGGTCAAATAAAAAACAAAAAAAGAGTAAATAAACGCGTACGTACGAGAATAAAATGCGTACGTACCAGAATTAAACGCGTACGTATTAAACGCGTACGTACCAGAATTTAAACGCGTATGTACGAGAAATAAACGCGTACGTACAAGAATAAAACGCGTATGTACGAGAATTATACGCGTACGTACGAGAAAAACAACGCGTACATACGAGAAATAATAGCGTATATACGAGAAATATTCGCGTACATACAAGAATAAAACGTTTACATACGAGAATAAAATCACTTACATATGAAAGAGACACACCAAGGAGAAATCAAGGTGACATTTCAGAGTCAAATGTCAAAATACTGTATTAGCCAAATGTTCAGATTATTGATATGACATGCAAAACATATGTTCTAACTGTGCTTGCTTAAGATCATGATATTATATCCCCGAGCCCTTTGAAGCATTTTCAAGATGATGAGCATAATGCGTTTCTCGGCTATCTTGGTTAATCATATAGTTGTTAGGGTTATGGTAATGAGGAATTCCATTTCTTGTGACAAGGCGCGTTTGTGGTGGTATTTTCATCAAGTTCAGTGATAGCTCTAGTTCTATGGTTAAAGCCACCGACTTGAAATCATTGTAACCTCTCATAGATTTAAAGTCATGGGTTCGAGAACTGCTACCGACTATGTCTGTTTATGAGAAAGTTGGCATTTTCTTACAGAGAACAGGGCTCTAGTACTGGATCTTCCTACGAACGATAGCTAGGTAAACTGCCCGCCTGTAAAAACAACCAAAATACGGTTGAAACGGGCGTTAAACTCCAACAACAACAATATACAGGTTCATTTTTTTCACTAAAGCTTCCTTAATATTCTACATGTATTTTCTAAGAGTATGAACAAGTGATAGAAGTTTTTCTCTCTGATAGTCACTTTAAGCAATAAATAGTGCTAACGTTCAAAACCACTTGAAAAAATAAACGGAAGGTGAAAAAATACCTTCGCAACTCCACACTAGCGAGACAAATAAAAGGGAAAAATACATATACACGTATTGATCACTACACAGACAAATTGAATAATATTGAAACATTCGATACCGGTATTTTAAAAGAGCTGGATCATTCCTTACTAGTTCATGAACACGAATCAAGAACTAATAAACCCAAGGTCATAAACTTTTCAATGGTGATTTCAAGTGTTCATGATTTGATAAACTGAATTTAGCAGTGGTTTGACGTCTCAGCTCATCAATACAATAACTGGACATAAATCACAGAGGCACACACTATTAAAAATAAGTGGTTAAAGTTCCAAGATCTCTTTGAATTTACTGATATTGTAAAATAAATATACTGATAGGATAATGATAGAAGCATGTTCTATTCACTCTAAAACAATGATGACATATTCATGTCTTTTGTATTCAAATCGATTCTTCACGAAAAAGAGTTGCCAGAAAGTCTTTCTTATATTTTTCAATATCATGGAAAAAAATACTGCTATATAAATCGAACATATACATCGATTTAAACAGTTAAGTTAGGAAGTTTTTGGTGTAAATAAATGTCATTTCCACCGGTAAGACATCTTTCTTCGTAAAATAAGAGTTACCTGTAATTGTGGTCCTGGGACTTTAAGGAATAAACCTTTAATGACACTTTGACACAGGAACTTTTTCATATAATGAACAGTATCATAAAATTTCTACTGTACAGTTGAACTATGCAAACTCGCGAAAAACACCTTAAAACTGTAAACTGTGAGTTTTAAAAATCGTTTTTGTAACTTTCACATATCCTATACCCGGTGTGGCTATACCTACAAAGCACACTAATATATATCGTTTAATTCTCGTACGTACGCGTTTAATTCTCGTACGTACGCGTTTATTTCTCGCACGTACGCGTTTTATTCTCGTACGTACGCGTTTAATTCTCGTACGAACGCGTTTAATTCTCGTATGTACGCGTTTTATTCTCGTACGTTCGCGTTTTATTCTCGTACGTACGCGTTTAATTCTCGTATATACGCGTTTAATTCTCGTATGTACGCGTTTTATTCTCGTACGTACGCGTTTTATTCTCGTATGTACGCGTTTAATTCTCGTATGTACGCGTTTAATTCTCGTACGTACGCGTTTAATTCTCATACGTACGCGTTTTATTCTCGTACGTACGCGTTTATTTACTCTTTTTTTGTTTTTTATTTGACCCTTCTCGGCTTTCGTAGTTATCAGTCATTTCCAAAAACCAATATCCTCGTATGGGCGACGTCTTTAGATGTATATAAAGTGGTTAATTGGTCACATAACCATGCACTGTTCCCAGGAGTCTCCCAAGTAACCATTTGAGAGACTGTTTACGAGGATCGACGGATAGACATTCCGTGATCCTTGTTTCCACGGTGGGGAATCACGTGATCAAAATAATCTCTAAACAAAAGTAAATCTATGAAAATGTTAAAAAAATAATGAAAGTTGTCTAGCTTTAAATATGATTTGTAGCATATCTTATGGCGACATTACTGTATTCTAGAACTACATATATCTCAACCATAGTCTCCTGCCGATTGTAATAAACACTTCAGTACACTAAACTAATTTATTTTTGGAGTGTTCAGCACAATCAGAAGGTGATTGTTATTGAGACCTGAATAGTTCTAGAATACGTTTATGTTATTATAAGATAGGCTACTTTTTATAATCACAGCTGAACAGCTTTCATTATTTTATAACATTTTTCATACTGTTTACTTTTGTTTAGAGATTATTTTGATCACGTGATTCCCCACCGTGTGTTTCATAATTAAGTGTCCTAGTCTTAGATGCGTAGTCTATTGTTTTAACTCTTCATGCATACTGTGTCATTGTATCGTACCCTTACCTTCGATTCATGATCACGTTCATTGCCTTTGATTCATGGTCTAGTACCTCGATATTAGATATATAATCTTGTCCCTTAAAGGTCCATTACTAAGACCAAATCGGATTCACATTTAAATGTGGAATTGTAACAGGGAAATACAGTTTGAAACTGGCTTTAAAACTTTACAATAACCGTTGAGTATTTCCATGTTTGAAATACTGCTGCAGATGAACGAGTGAATTTTGTATTTCCATAGATTGACCTGGATGGTCTTTTTGTCCTACTTTCGCTTTCTTACATGTAGTAAACAGTCAAAGACATACATTGCACATCATTTGAAGTAAAGTTATTTCAACTATAATTCAAAATAAGAATGCTTATTCATGTACAACCTATTTACAGCCCCTTTCTGTGAGACTTCTGGAAAATTACAAAGATATTTGATAACTGGAAAACCTTCTTTCGTTTTTGAAAAGGCAAAATATAATTTATTGATTATTTTGGTAAACTCAAATTTTCAACACAATATGGTCATATTCGATGCAGTGTGTCACATTTTTTTTCTCTTCTGAGAAGACGCCCGTTACATTCTGGATTTAAAAGAAAATACGATTTGGTCTTAGTAATGGACCTTTAACGTTAGATTCATATTCTAGTGACTTAGCCTTAATTTCATACATGTAACCTGTGTACAGCATTTACCCTGGATTCATAATGAAGTGCATTAACCACAGATTCATAGTATAGTGTCCTAATGTTGGATTCGCATAAGTGCCTAAACATTTGATTCATAGTCTAGCGCATTCGACCAGAATTCTAGATTAGTACCCCAACCCTGGATCTAGTATATCAGTTATCTAGTGCATTGGCCCTAGATTCATAGTCTAGTGTATTAACCAGTTCGCCCATGATTGGCCAAACTAACCGACACAAGTTTATCATGAATATGTTGCATTAAAGAATAAAACAGTACATAACCGCTGGGAAGCACATCCGAAGACCACTTCTCCTAAAAATGCTCGCATTATGTAGCCCACATAAAGTGCTTAACAATGACATGTTACGTGCTTAAAAAATGTTGGCGTACAAAAAGTCTTTGTTGTTTATGAAGATAACACATGGTCATGGAAAGAACAAGTGAATAGAGTACTTGCTAAAATAAAGTTTAAAAATGCTCTCTTTAGAAGAATTAATTATTATCTTCTTAATGAAATGAAATCAATGTTCTATCATTAATACATTTTACCTATTATGGATTATTGTGCTGTGGCTAGGAGTAATAAAGCTTGTATTACAAATAGATTAAACAAGTTACAGCATAGAATTAAACGTATTATATCAAGAAACTCAATTCCACGAAAACATAATTTAAGTATAAAAGAGCCTATCATGCTTAACTATTCAAGTATAATTATCACATTGCACTAATTGTTTATAAGGCTACAAATAAACTAGTGCAAAGTATTTAAGTGGCATGTTAACCTTTTCTTACAATGAAGTCTACAATCTTAGATTAATTGATAACAGTAATCTGTCTGTACCGAAATATAAAACAAATACTTTTGAAACATCTTTTTCATATTCTGCAGTGCACATTTGGAATAATATTCCAGTACCCATTCGCTACTCTAAATCTGAAACAGAGTTTAAAAATAAAATATAAATCTTATTAGGTCCAGAATCAAACTATGTGACCCATTCAGAATAACAGTATGGCAATTTTGATTTGTAATTTTTCTTCTTCTTTTGAGACAATAATTCATATCTGAGTGTTTGTCATTAATAAATGGTATACCTCCGTGATAATTCAAGTCTTAAATAAGTTCAACTTTGTTTGTTTTGCAACTTTTTTAGTTTTGTATATTACCAAGTGAGAAACCAGAATGTATGTGAATGTATGAGAATTCACATGTATGTGCGTGAGCGTATGTCCATCTGTATATGTGCATTTTTTAGCCGTTTGTATCTGTTGTTTGTGTATTTATGGAAGGCCATAACGAGATTGTGCGATTTGGTATAAATGTCTATTTGTGTTACCTTCTTGAAATAAAGATTATATTATAATTATTATTATTATTATGTATATGTGATTCTATTGCATTATATGTGGCCCTCCTACGTGTTTAGCAACTGCTTGACACTCTGGATTAAAAAAAAATGATCTAGTCAATTTAGTAAATCAGACTATATAGTTTTATATATCCGTCATTTGATAAAAATAAATGACATTTTCACACAACTATGTGTTGTATTCATTTTAGTATAGTGCTGACACATATGAACTCCACCTCAAAATATAAGCCGTCGAGGTATATTATTGTTGCAAACTGAGGAAGATTCAAATAGTTATTTCACATGTGTTTTGTAGTTATATTGCTGCAAAGAGTCGAAGACTTACATATTTCAAATTATTTATTTCAATTTGCCAAGATCGGCGCAAATTGATACGAGCTTTTTTACATAAGAAACTCTCTGTGTGTCTCATTTCACGGTTTTATTATACAAAACATTTACATATCATGTCCCATAAATTGTCGCCAATGCTAAAATACAGCCTAAATAGGCGTCGAGTATTTGGAATGCAAAATAAATTTGATCCATGTACGCGAGTCTATGAATAGCTTCGTATAAAATTAAAATTATACACGTAATTTTTCTACATTCGAGGCCTCCAGGACATGAACTTTGATTTGTACACAAACTTCAAGAAAAGATAAGTAAATCAAAACCATGTCCGCAAACTAAACTCCTTAATACATGCAATAAAATAAGAAAAATAAAATGACAAGATGAAAATAACATTGAATAGATTTTTCAAAGAGTAGAAATGTAAATTAGTGCTTACAACTGTATAAATTCAATAAAAATAACCCCAGGTGTTATATTTTGTTTAATTCATACATGTTATTTTGATAAAGAACAGCATTTACCGTTCTTATAAAAATTTCGTTAATAGAAATCTCAGAATTCTCAGACTGTCGGACATGTTTAAAATGCGACTCACATTACGGTCTTATTGCGGTCCTATAACGGAAAGCGCAGCTCAGCGGAAATGTTTTGATTTTTGTTAATAGATTCTTTATATAACTTGAAATAACTTCTAAAGTAATGTATGTTATTCAGTAGTTAGATTTTATGAATAAAGGTAGTTAAAACTGTTTCTATGCGATACAAAGGGATACTAAATAATATGCTGTTTGTCTTATATATCAAATGATCATGAAAGAATCCGTCTATGCAACTCCTGTAAGACATTCGCTCATTTCAAGTAGATAATAGTGTATGAACAACTATTTACTCACTTAACGGAGAGCTATTAAAATGGAAAAAACATCTTTGGCGGCGTCTTTTATGTCTGCATTACTGGTTTCGTCTTGTAATAATTTACAAACGTTATTGTAACTACATGTATAGAGTTTACAATGGTACCACTTTACCCGGTATTAAAGAAAACAATCTGTGCCGTCTGTTGCCACACAAGTGTATATTCACGGTGGGGAATCACGTGATCAAAATAAGCTTTAAACAAAAGTAGATCTCAGAAAAAAGTTAGAAAAAAAAAGAAAACCGTTTAGCTGTAACTACAAAATGTAGCCTATCTTGTGGCAATATAAAAGTATTATAGAAATACAGAGGTCTCAATGATAGTCACCTCCCGATTGTGCTGAACACCTCGAGAAACTGACATTATTTATTTTTGAAGTGTTCAACATAATTAAAAGGTGACTGTGATTGAGAACTGTGTAGTTCTATAATACTTATATGTTGCCATAAGATAGGCTATATTTTTAATTTACAGTTAAACGGCTTTCGTTATTTTCTAACATTTTTCATAGAATAAATGTACTTTTGTTTAGAGATTATTTTGATCATGTGATTCCCCACCGTGGTATTGGTATGATCAACTACAATATAGATTATGGGAAAAGAAACGTAGACAACTACTAGTCTTATTTGGTATATTTCCCTTTGATAATAAAGGATTACATAGACGTTGTGACCCGCAAAAAATTAATGTTAATCATCAGTTTGTTTTTATGAATAAGTGTGTAACAAATGTACGGATTTTCATGCAATACATACTAAAATGTAGTGTTTTGTACGAAAGCAGAAAAGTGTCAAATAAAGAACAAACAAAAAAGAGTAAATAAACGCGTATGTACGAGAATTTAAACGCGTACGTACGAGAATCTTTCGCGTACGTCCGAGAATAAAACGCGTACGTACGATAATAAAACGCGTATGGATACGTATTATAATAAAACGCGTATGTACGAGAAATAAACAATTACTTACGAGAATAAAACGCATACATATGAAATTGAATGCGTACCTGCGAGAAAAAAAACGCGCATATGCGATAATTTAAAAGCGTACATTCGAGCAAAAAAAAACGCGTATATAAACGAGTAATATTCACATACGTACGAGAATAAAACGTGAACATACGAGAATAAAATCACGTACATATGGAATAGACACAACATGGATAAGTCAATGTCACATTTCACAGTCAAAGGTCAAAGTACTGTATCCCCTCAAACTTAAGCCAAATGTTCAGCTTATTGATATGACATGCAAAACATATGTTCTAACTGTGGTAGCTTAAGGTCAATGTCACAATTAAGGGTCAAAGGTTATGATATTATATCCCCAAGCCCTTTGAAGCATTTTCATGAAACTTTGGTCAAATGTTAACCATATCAAGATGATGAGCATCATGTGTTTCTCTGCTATCTGGGTTTATCATATAGTTATTGATGTTATGGTAATGAGAAATGCCATTGCGAAAAGTGTGTTACATTTATAAATGCAGTTGGGAACTCATGTAACACAAATTGAAAATTGCCAATTTTGTAAAGTCAATGGCCTCCGTGGTATTTAGCCACCGACTTGAAATCGTTGAAACCTACTTAGATTTATGGTCATGGGTTCGAGTCCTGCTACTGACTATGTCTCTTTGTGAGAAAGTTGGCAGTAGGGCTCTTGTACTGCATCTTCTAGAAATAACCAAAATACGGTTGAAACGGGCGTTAAACTTCTACAGCAACAACAATATACGTGTTCATTTTTTTCACTAAAGCTCGCTATTTTCTAAGAGTACGAACAAGACTTTAGAGATATAAGTATTTTTCTCTGAAAGTCACTTCAAGAAATAAATAGTGCGAACGTACCAAACCACTTGAATGAATACACGGAAGGTGAAAAATAACCTCGCAACTCATCAATGGCGAGAAAATGAAAGAGAAAAATACATTTATAATTCAGTACACAGACAAATTGATCAAAATTGAAACATTCGATACCAGTATTTCAAAAATACTGTATCATTCCTAGCTTGTTCATGAACACGAATCAAGAACTAATAAACCCGAGGTCATACACTTTATCATGCCATTACTATGACGCTTGTGTGAGAACAACAACCTTTCTCAATCAGTGATTTGAGAACACTTCTCCTTGCTTAAACCTATGGAAAAGTCAGAGGACATCAGATTTTTCAAGCTCCTCTCACTGTTTGCCGGACTACTCAGAAATTAGCGCCCCGAATTAAAATAAAAATGTAAAATAATGATTAAAATCATAATAGTGGCATGATAAAAAGAATAGCAGTTTTTTTTTTAAAAAAGGAGTTTTAAAATGGGGGGGAAAGGGGGGGGGGGGGGCTCGGCAAGCCTCCCCTTCCAGGACCATATTTAACCTCATCTGAGAAACCCTTTCTCAAAAGACAACTACTTAACCTGTTATTCTCTATTTCTATGATGGTTTCATGATTTGATAAACTGAATTAAGCAGTGGTTTGACGGCTCATCTCATTAATACAATAACTGGACATAAATCACATTAGGCACACATTATTAAAAATAAGGGTTAAGGAAGAAATCATTAATGACACTTTGAAACAGGTACTTTTTTCAAATAATGTACGGTGTCATAAAGCTTCTACTGTACAGAGGGAATATAGGAATAACTCGTGAAAAACACCTTAAGACAGTAATTTGTGAGTTTTAAAAATCGTTTTTGCAACTTTCACATACCCAGTGTATACCTACAAAGCACACTAACTACATATCGAATCATTCTTGTACGTGTGCGTTTAATTCTCGTACGTACATGTTTATTCTCGTAGGTACGCGTTTTATTCTCGTACGTGAGCGTTTTTTTCTCTTACGTACGCGTTTAATTCTCGTACGTACGCATTTAATTCTCGTACGTACGCGTTTATGTACTTTTTTGTTTTATTTGACCCTTCTCAGCTTTCGTAAATTTGAATTCGCTTTCAAATTATATTAAAACTTAAATGCTAAATAAGCTATTTCGAAACAAAAATAAAGGTAAAACACCGTGAACGTGCTGAAAGTAGGTATGTAACCTGTAACAAAAACGATCGACGGTACAACCTGTATTCTCTATAAAATAAATAGTCTGTATCCAAACAGTATGAAAACTCGTCATTAATGTCCTTTGGTATGCATATCTTATTCCTCCTATTTTGACAGGTAAGGATGACAAAATAAAAAAGAAAGAAGCGTTTCCCGGAACGGGTAAACTGTGTTATGTTCGTTAAAATGTGTACGGATACAAATGTAAACAACTCTTTGTCGTTCAGCTGCTTAGTTATAAACCACTAAGACTACGGCCTTCGCGGTTAATTACTGCGCATCAGAACTCAAAATCGTGGTTTATTAGACGATGAACACAGCTAAAACGGATATTACTTTTAATAACATGTATTGAGTGGATAAATCGAAGTATAAAAAATATTTAATATACTTATTGTAAGCACATTATATCTGCATGTACATGTACCTAGAGTTTTGTACATGCATCAGAAAAAGTAGAAACAATAAGATTGAATGTATGCTTCTATTTGTCATATATTTTAGCTTTTGTGAACTCAATATAGGGGAAAGTCTATAAACGACGTCCTCTAAAAGTCTCGAGATTGATATTGGGTTGTAACGTTTAATTATCTTCCACTGCACTTGTTCAACAACGTCACCAAATTTTTAACAACTTATGCGCCATTTTGATAAAACACACGCGAGTAATCTACCAAAGTTTTTCGGCGCAGCCGTATTAAGCTCGCTTTTGACCGAAATTCTGGAACTCTTCATAGTCAATGAAATGACTTGTAGAATGTTCACTGTATAACATTTTTTGAAATGAGAAATTTACGCTGTAAGGCACCTTCTGTCAGTGATTGGATAAAACCGGGTGCATAGAATGACAGAAAACAACCGAAAACCGGGTGCATAGAATGACCGAAAACAACCGAAAAAAGACTGAAAAAAGACCGAAAAGCAGTTCATGCAGACTGAAAACAACTTGTTTTTCAAAAGATACTATATAATTAAAGTTTTAAATAAATGAAGGAATATGTAAATAGTGAATAATCAATCAGTACTTGCGATATAATACTATCTTTAGAAAAAACAAGTTGTTTTCGGTCGGCAGTTTTTGTTTTCCTGTCTTTTATGGTCATTTACTTGATTTGTAATACAATATAATAATAATCTTCATTTATCCGCAGACCTTTATACAATGTATTTACTGAAAATTGCGCCGACTATCTTTTTTAAAGGTAATTCTTGTTTAGTATTTAAGGCAATGTAAAAAGTTGGTATCCGAACTATTGTCTAGTAGAGTTACCAAATACTCTTTCCTGCATAATATAACATTCAAACAACTCATTAGCTACTTATGTACATATCAAACATCTCCAAGAAAAATATGTGACAAGTTTAACCAAGGATGAAAAAATACGCGCCAGAATAAACTGGAATATATTGCTACTGTATAGAACCAATGTTAACGAATGATAGATAAAATAACCAATCGAGACAAAATAAACAACGAATAAATAAATTATATTGTATACTCAAAATAATAAAACTATTTCATTGTATTTGTATTATAAAAACTTGTTTTGCAAAGTCTACAGCTAATTACGAATTGTACTCACGTAGGGAGATTTTGAAAGTCCTTTTCAGTCGGTTTTCTTTTCTGCATTCTTAGCATTGTTTAATGAGACAATGTTGAAATATAAATCCTGATGATCAAGTTATAGCAGGTTCATTATTGACTTGTTTATAAAGTAATGTTAAGAATCAATACCATTGTTTCAGAGTCGATGCATTTCACAGTTTGATGTATCTTTTATTTGCGAGATGTATTCAATGATGCCTTCTTCCTCTTTCCCCCTATACAACAGTTAATAGATACTGATACATCATGCGTGTTTCCGTGTATATTAAAATTTTCTGATTAATAAATTTTGGCGTTCACTGTCTACACCATCAACCCGACCACAACAATTCCAGATACACAAGCCTAAAATTTCACCATATGACTGCTCTTTCTTTTCTCACTTTTCTTATCCGTGTTACTCAAACAGGGTTCACTTTTTCAATACAAGATGTGTAGACAAGGGATGCCAGATTGCTGATGGGAACCAAACGAACAGGACGGAATCTTGTTCCTGCTAACGCCTTATAATACTGACAGAACAGGTGTTTCGAAACAAGCCTCTGCTGACTCAACACTTTTTTGGCCTGGGGACTGAAAGTCCCCAAGGCCTAAGTTAGTATACCACATTTCAAACCCTGCAAGAATTTTAGCCGTGCTATTGCGAATAACAACTGTAAACTGCATGCTCAGTAGAGGGGGGGCAAGACAGACCAGATCAATCTTCTGTTTGTCTTTCCATATGATAAGAACATGTTACAAATAAAATAGTACATAAAACTTCAAACGACTGCAGGAAGGTATATAGCTTACGGGCGCATTACACATTTTTTTCTGTTTTAGAAATTAATGCGCTGTTAGCTGATTACGGAAGATAATCATATGCATATCACGGAAAAGTACGGATATTTACGGAAATTTACGAAAACGTACGAAGCTCGATATAAGAGTTTGTAGTTTGATTTTCAAATTTCCGATGTTATTTCATTGACAACTTTGTTATTTACGAACGATTACATATATATTTACCTAAAAATAAATGTCTCTAAAAAAAGATATAATTTACGTACATTCCCGAGAAGGAACTAACGTGATCAAATTCACCCGCCATTTATCGAGGACGCGCATGTCGGGGCCCAGTGAACGGTTTCACTGATTACAACTACAAGGTAACCCAGAATCATTTTTGGTTTTCTCGTAATACACATTGTACAGTACTGTATTTATATTTCATTGCTGGTATTGCTTTGTTTATTTCTGTTTCAAGGTCTTGTCATTGGTACACAATAATTTTCGATCCACATCATCAGATCATATCGTTTGAAGTTGTACAAAGCGCAGATCGAATTATTTGTACTGGCTTAAACATTTTATAATGTTGACATGTGATTTTTTTTCATTTAACGTACATTCATAATAAAACAAACTTCCCTGTCACCCATATATTTGTGAATCATTCATTCGTGTCATATATTGAATTTCGTCCTCTTCACTTTCGTTACCCGCGCTTTATGTAAGATTCAACGCAGAACACGTAGGTGAAAAGTTGTTTTTCGGGGAGTTAACCTATAGCCCCCAGGCCTTCAGCGCTCACAGCGCTTTGATTTAACTATGGTTTCAACTTCTGTCTCCTAGTTTGTCTTTCCAGATGGTACTTCTCAATGCTTCTGTATGGCCCGTGATGTAAATGATGCGTTTATGATCAGCTCCTTTATGGCGGTTAATGAATAACCGATGTTAACATGGCCCCATATATTTAGAGGGGAGTCGTTCTGAATCATTTCAAGTGTCATGTAGTCGTTCTGATTCATTGAAAGTGTCATGTAGTCGTTCTTAATCACTGAAAGTGTCATATAGTCGTTCCAAATCATTACAAGTGTCATATAGTCATTCTTAATCATTGAAAGTGTCATGTAGTCGTTCCGAATCATTACAAGTGTCATGCAATCGTTCTTTATCATTAAAAGTGTCATTTAGTCGTTCCAAATAATTAAAAGTGTCATATAGTCGTTCCAAATCATTGCAAGTGTCATGTAGTCATTCTTAATCATTGAAAGTGTCATGTAGTCGTTCTGAATCATTATAAGTGTCATGCAATCGTTCTTTATCATTAAAAGTGTCATATAGTCGTTCCTTATCAATGAAAGTGCCATGTTGTCGTTCCAAATCATTACAAGTGTCATATAGTCATTCTTAATTATTGAAAGTGTCATGTAGTCGTTCTAACTTATTGCTAGTGTCATGTTGTCGTTCTTTATCATTAAAAGTGTCATATAGTCGTTCCAAATCATTGAAAGTGCCATGTTGTCGTTCCAAATCATTACAAGTGCCATATAGTCATTCTTAATTATTGCAAGTGTCATGTAGTCGTTCTAACTCATTGCTAGTGTCATGTTGTCGTTCTAAATCATTGCAAGTATCAGGTGGTCGTTCCAAATCATTGAAAGTGTGATGTAGTAGTTCTTAATCATGGTAAATGTCATGTAGTCGTTTTTAATCAGTGCAAATTTCAGGTAATCGTTTTAAATCATTGCAAATTTCAGGTAGTCGTTTTAAATAATTAAAAGTGTCATGTAGTCGTTCTTTATCATTGAAAGTGCAGGGGAGTCGTCCCAAAACAATGCAATTGTCAGGTAGCCTTTCCAAGTCAGTGCAAGTGTCATGTAGTCGTTCTAAATCATTTTAAACTCATTCTTGCAGTCTTATAATCTCCTGCAATTGTTTACACTGCGTATGTTCGGTATTCCATCATCATACACTTCTCCAGTAATACTCCATAAAAAGAGACTGTGTGTGCGATAAGAAGATGAGCATTTGTCTTTAGCATTTGTCTTGAGCATTTATATTAAAGAGCTCGATGGAATTTGTACAATGCTATTCCGTTTGAACCGATTGTTGGAAGGGAACTTACTGTAAATTAAAGGAAAGTGATCTTAAAAAAGACAGTATCTACGCAAAATTTGTGCCGATACAACATTTATCTTCGGTCGGATGGCCCCTCGTATATTGAATATCGTGTCCACCATATAAAGGTTTTCATTATGCTCTGTGAAACGTGTTTTAACTACTGCACACACTAGAGTTGATGGATGGCTTTTGAAATCATTAGTCAAGTACTCGAACTGAATCGTTAAGCGTCATTTACATCGAAACTATTAATGGATAGCTGATAACATCCTCGTTCTTTGATAAAAATGATACATAATACCATAATGTCACGCACACAGATATTCCATTGTTCGTTGAAGATTCTAGTTGTCTTTCATTTCTCCAACGTTTTTGTTTGCTCATTCAAATGACTTTCGTTTTACCGCCATCTTGTTTATTTCCTCTCTGTTTTACCGCATCTTGTTTATTTCCTCTCTGTCGTCAATGCGTATCAACTTTATTACTTTGAGCGCTACGCCGACAATTTACTGATTTTTAAAGAATTTTCATAGAATGTGTTTACCTCCTTATGGTACAGAGCCCAAAATCTGTATTACATTGGTTTCCTGGGCTTTACATCTTTTTAATTATATAACCTTTGTGTGTGATAAAAGTACATAACTGTTATAAATGTTAGCATTGATTTGCTATAAAATCATTAGCATGCGTATAACTAACGTTTGTGTGTAAATGTGCATATGAGATGTATTACAGTGTTAATGCTGTTTAAATAATGAAAGAATCACGTGCTTGTCATTGTTTTGTATCCATCGTGCACTATCGTTCTATAGTGCATAAGGTGTAACACTGTACTATACTTTTGTGAGTATTACTCCGTCATTGGTTGGTATAAAGAAAACGTGATCGCGTTGTTGTTGTTTACGTCAATATATACGTCAGACTCTACGGTTCACTGTTGGTGTGTTTGAAATTTAAATTCTTTCTTATCATTATTATTGTATGTAACATACAGTGCCGCATTTATACACATTACCAAACTAAAGCATAGGGCTTATCTCCAGGTTCCAGCTGTAAAAATAATATATTATACCTCACAATAGGTGGAGTCTTAAATCTCCTCATGTTTTTACAATATTTTAAAGTTGGCCAAGTAGAACTTAATTTCGTTTTTACAGCAAGACAACAATGAACCACAGTATTCGGTTCTGTTCATTTTGTGACTGCTTGAAAGGAATCGTTATCCTGGCATTTTGTATGCTGTCCGTCATATACTGCGAAAATATAAACACTTAATTATAGTGAATTCCGTGGGTAAAAAAGCACGTGAAATTCAATATTCCAACGAATAATATTTTCATCATGCACGAATTTAAGTGGCATTAAAATAGTTTTCTGAAAATAACGAGGTTTCATACCCAGGTATTACGAAATAAATGTATTCAATGTTTAAGTCAGTTTTTGTAATTTATCAAAGTTTTCTTTCAGCACTGGTATAATTAGATGTCATTGGCCAATAAACTACCTCGCTGTTGACAAGATAGTGCACTGATAATGAGGTAGATCTGGCATATCATGCACTGTACAGAATTCTATTCTTCAATGCCTAACTTACAGTAAATGCAATGTAATTAGTGTATTGTTTCGTTTTCAGTGGTTTACTTGCATGTATATTATATTACTTTTCTTTTTCCTTCATGGTTTTATAGTAATAAAGTGCTCGCCAATTTGGCGGAAATAAAATTCAAACAATACAAATATACAGGCAATATAAGTTCAACAGTAATGCGGCAATAGTTTTTTTCAAAAATTCATCACCCTTTTCAGACTTTAAGGTGTACCTCAATTCCTGTTGTATATCATATTAGATTTAAGGCTATAAAGATGATGTTCAAATCCGAGAAATGCATACACAGATTACCTAGATACCTGTGGAAATATAATAGAAGACTTATCAATAATGATAGGACTCTAGAATACATTTATATTACTTAATATGTATAAGGATGGCAACAAGTACCCGGTTAACCGGTTACTCGATCGAACGTCCGAGTACTCGGTTAGCAAAACGTTAAAGGGGCACTCCCTACATCTAGCAGATTATATTATCGGAACATAAATAATGTGTTTAGTGAACGTAAAATGACAAATAAATACAATTTTGAAGAACAACATATATCCAAAAAAGCTTCATTTTAGCACAAATAATCAACATAGAGACCTTTGTAATAAATCGCATCCACCCATTAATTGTACAACAACAACTCTACATATATTATTGAATGGTCAACGGTACAGCAGCAAATCTTATACCTCTGATTTTATCGATAATTACTGGAATACATGTCCACTGTAAAAACAGAAAGGAAACTTTACACTGAAATGGGTGGCAGCTGGGTTGCCACCCATTTTGGTGTAAAGTAACCATGTTTTTATGGAAACCTTACACCCGTATCGGGAAGCAGGACACCGTTTATTTTTTTTTTTTTTTTTTTTTTAAAAAAAAAA
>JAFMSR010000010.1:38369576-38372076 GCA_022818135.1 Saxidomus purpurata | reverse complement strand
GGGGGTTTGTGGTGGGGGGGGTTTTGTTTTTTTTTTTTGTTTTTTTAGTTTTTTTTTTTTTTTTTGCAGATTTTAAAATAAAAGATAAGCAAGGGAGTTTTAGGTTCTTATCTGTACACATGTAAAATATAATATGGATAATGATTTGATTTTGTAATGTATTATGGCTATTTTATCATAGTCTCTTATAACTAAAAAATGAGTGACATTAAACATGTAAAATAGCAGTGATTTTATATGCACTGTGATAGTATTTATGAAATATTTATGATATGTACTATGATGAGACTGAAATACACTAAATAAACTAAACAATATTTTGAAATGGGAAATGCAAATTAAATTTACAGACTTTATAACAGAGACAGAATAAATTTATATTCCAGGTTCGTGTAAAGCAAATGCTAGACTATCTGGTTTGTTCATTTACAATTTTAGATACTGTTTCTTATTTTCAGTGTATCATTAAATTTTATGACTTAAAAAAACAACATATTCATGAAAAAGCTTTCAATAATCTTTACGCTCTTTCCGTTTGTTTTTTCATTCAGCGTTAATTAAAACAAAGTTAACGCAGCAATATTATAATATGTTCTACGCTATGTTCCATTAAAGTGATTCGTAGAATATACAATGCCATTCCTACCTCTATCCTCACAAAAAAAAACCAACGCACATTTTTCGTGATGACTACTGACAAGTCTCGTAACTTAAAACTGCATCCCGACCAATTAGTTAACTTTGGTTACCTGTCAGTATATTGATGTAAACAAGTCTGATAAAAATAGAAAGTGCATCCCGACCATTTAGTTAACTTTGGCTACCTGTCAGTTTATTGCTGTAAACCAGTCTGATAACATGAAATGTAAACCAGTCTGATTGAAATAGAAAGTGCATCCCGACCATTTAGTTAACTTTGGCTACCTGTCAGTTTATTGCTGTAAACCAGTCTGATAACATGAAATGTAAACCAGTCTGATAGAAATAGAAAGTGCATCCCGACCAAGTAGTTTACTTTGGCTACCTGTCAGTTTATTGCTATAAACCAGTCTGATAGCATGAAAAGTAAACCAATTTGATAAAAAAAGAAAGTGCATCCCGACCATTTAGTTAACTATGGATACCTGTCATTTTGTTGCTGTAATTCAGTCTGATAGCACGAGGATTAAACCAGTCTGATAAAGATAGACTGTCAGTGACTGTACAGTGATACTTTCAAAAACAAACTGAAGTGTGATTGTAAATTTTGAATTAAAACAAATCGAGTTATAATCGAGCCACATTTCCCGATACCGGAAGACAACAACATATATGTATGTATATTAGAGTTTTATCGTTGGTACCGGTTTCCCATATGACCAACGCCCCCAGAAGAGGTTAGTTATTTTAGGTTTCAGAGGATTGTGCAAAATACAGAAAGCGTCCCAATTCCAGAGACACCCCTGGTTCTTATACATGCCAAGTGTATAGCACCCAAACATGGGACCTCAGTTTTAAAGTCTCATCTGAAAGACTAAGTAATTTTAGTTGGTCAACCCCGGGAATCGAACCCGCAACCCCGAGATTACAAGTCTCGTGCTCTACTGATTGTGAGCTAACCGGGCTGACAAACGGCACTTTGACCGATATCGGTTTCTATACTGGCCGAAAATATGATAGAAATATCAACTTTTTGACAACTTTAAAGCTACACAATGAACACTGGTTTTAACCCATTCATCATCGTACCTTCTTTGGTGGATTTTCATTCAATTCATAACATTTTGTTCAAAGAACTTTACACTACAGTAACTTAACTTACATGTTACATTTTTCAACCCCGTATTAAATATAGGTTTATCTATACTCCTTTGCATTATAATGTTAATTGATATGGCCATAAATATTCATACATGTTTGTTACTTGTTTATTGTATGTTTAAATTATGTATTACCATGCAATTGTACATTTTATGCAGAAATGAATCTATCTATCTATACGAGTTTGACAGGAAGGTATTGCTATGATTCTATGCCGCTTATGACCTTATAGTATTAACAAAACAGTCATCAAAGATGATAGTTTGTTTAAAATAAAGTATATGATAGCATATTACACAGTGTCGCCTTTGCGTTTGTTCGGGACTTGTAATTTGAAGTCTTAATAACTTAATATGCTAATTATACCGGTAGTTAAACACGTGTGCAGAGAAAAGATATTTAGTACAACTCAGCAGAAAACAATGTAACTCATTTTTCCTAAAACGTATATAATAGAATTAAGTGATCTTTCAAAGTCTCTTTTCAAAGTGTCTCAGTAATCTGTACACTTGTCTGTGTAGTTATAAGTCAAATTTGATATATGCCCCCGTCGAAATCGTCTGCCTGGAAGTATTTAAAACGGTTCAAAACAAGGTTAAAGATAGTCCATTAATCTTTTATATGTCGATCATGTAAATGATCGTTTTCCGAGTACTCGTGAATACGTTGCTATCCTTACTTCATAACAATAGACATTTTA
>JAFMSR010000010.1:38257076-38364576 GCA_022818135.1 Saxidomus purpurata | reverse complement strand
TTTTTTTTTTTTTTAAATTTAAAAAACAAAAAAGGGTTTTTTTTTTTTTATTTTAAAAAATTGTTTTTTTGCCCGGGGGGTTTTTTTGGGGTTTTTTTTTGGGGGGGGTACCTATTACAAAAACCATCATAAACCGGAACCCTTCGTTTGTTCAGTATAAGTAACTGGTTGTATCCCCATGTTGTATACTTGTATACCTGGGTGTAATAAAGAATTGTTGTTGTTGTTGTTGTTGATTACAAATAGCTTTTTACATATATTAATAGCAAAAAAGGTCGCCAAAAATGTGCTTATTGTTAGAAGTGAAAATGAGGATACTCATTTGATACCTCAATAAGTGTTTCATGAAACAGCTAAAGCAAAAGTGTCTCTGAAAATTGAAACTAAGCTTATTCAAATAAAGTTACTGTATACGAATACTTACAGATGCCGGCGATATTTTGCAATAAAATCCTGTCTACTGCGTATTGATCTTAAACCTACACCGCACTGTCATAACTGTTATATCACATATTATCTATTTTAATTGACTATTAAAATGGCTTCATATACCCTATATTCATTTATATTTCATTATTGTATAACTGCTAAAACACGTGATAATGTATAGCTAGTTAAGGAACATATTGATCAGAAAAAAATGTAAATGCACACATTAAGTCATTGAAAGTAGTGGTAATAATCAAATTATGATATTAAATGTATTGGTATACAGTATACTGTTACAAGTGTCTATTATGGTTGTACAATGACGTGTAAATATAATTTACTTCGATGGTCACGCAATTGTTCACTTACTTAGTGGTAGTTTTGTCTGCATGTTAAATAAATCGCTTCCCTTGTGAAGACTTCGTAACGTCTTTTGAAAAAGGATTTATTTGGACCCCGAACAAACACAAAAATATTCAAGTTAATTTAAACAAATATCAAACTAACTGAAAATCATGTACATATTGTTAAATGTCTATTACGGGCTCCCGGGACGGATTTATAGCGACAAAGTACAGACCTCTAAATCCACACTAATCAAGTTGTGCCAGGGACGGCGCGGAGAAATCTAGTATAACGCAATTGTCTTCACTTAAACTAAATAATGAAGAAACAAATAAATATGTTTCGCCCAGTAGCGATGCACGACTGGCTACGGGACCGTTTATACCCACATAAATACTATTTTATACATGTACCTCTATATTGTATATAGAAAATAGAAGTTGTATTACATCAACCTTGATTTTAAATAATACATTGGCTATATACCAAATGATTCTCTGAATGAATTTTACATAAACATTCCCTGTTACAAGAGATGCATTAACTATCGTCTGCATGTATACGAACATGTATAAAATACAAGATTCTCCCTATTTTCCTTTATGGAAAAAAGTTCAAGAAAGTTAAAAAAACCCATATCCTCGAAAAGACGCGAGGTCCAGGAAAAAACAGAGAATGAACTCTGAAAACCTGTGTCCAAAAACAGTCAGCGCTTTTCTCAATGGCGTGTGTGGACTTCACACAAAAAAAATACAATTTTAAATAGTTTCACTTAATTCTTGAAACTTGATGACACATGAGTATTGGGTGTGCACGCTAGAACTGACAAACCTGTCTAGAACATTTACCTTATCACCTTTACTTTAATTTCATTGGTCAACCTTCTACATAAACAACTGACTATTGGTCACTCTCTACACAGTATCTTACTCTTGACCTGAGCGGTTCAACTAACCGTAACTGGAAGACAAAACTTTCCCGCTATACTGCGAAACGCGGGAAAGTAAATAGTCTTCACTTAAACTAAATAATGAAGAAACAAATAAATATGTTTCGCCCAGTAGCGATGCACGACTGGCTAGAACTGTTCAAAGTTAGAAAAGGTGGAAAAATAAAAATGAAACTTTAAATGTTTATTTAATTATCAATGAAGTACGTTTGTGAAGAAGGAAACATTACCCCAATGCACAATTGTTGTTATTAAAATATTTAAGCCTAATTTGTTAAGAATGAACCTTACAAACCATAAACATGGTCGACCTTGAATATACATCAAAAATTTAACCTTGACACACACACATATATATATAAACAGCAATTACAGCATTGTATGATTTTATAACGGTTATAATTTAAACAACATTAAACTACCATTATTTCTTAACAGCTTTATGAAAAAATTCTGCGCATATACCGAATAAATCTGCAATACAACCAGCTGTACATCCATTAGACTGTACCTTTATAATTTAAGACTTTTAGTTACATTTAACCTGTTTTCAACAGAATCTGCTACATACATATCTTTTGCAAAGTCTGATTTCCACCTTCCATGCCTCTTGAGGCACCTATCTTTGACATGATTATTTGCTGCTGAAGATGCACCTCCAGACCTCAAAGAATGCAAACCTACATTAAGGCTCGAGTCAACCTCCTTTAGCAATCTAACTACTGATTCTCTAGCCGTGGTGTAGCTTATGCGTTTATCTTTATAAATTAACTTTTTAATATCTTTTGTATGAAAAACCGGTTTGAACAAATAACCATCGATGAAAACATCTAAACCTGCTAAAGTCATAATATCTTTTTAACATTGACACTGGACAGGCTACTGTACATCCTGCGCTGATCAGAATTTCACTACCAAACCTGTACTGATCTGTTTTACTTTTTCCGATCTTGATCTTAATGTGACGGTCTTCAAAAATAATATCATTGCATTTAATGTTACTTAATTCATCAAACCTTAAAAAACCAGAATATGCTATGAGTATCATACATAAATTTCTAACAGTGCATTAAGTCTTTTGATGACTCATATTTTTTACAAAGCTGTATTAACATGTCCGAAGTTACAGGGTCCTTTTTTGTTGTTGGGTTCCTAGCCACACGTCTCGAAGACTCCAATAAGTTTTTAACAAAAGAGTTTCTGGTATGATCTGTTAAGTCATTCAACTCATGAGCCCATTTAATGCCATAGTAAGCTTTAGAAACAACGTGATAAGAAGATGCCTGATGCAACAGTTCTGATAAATACATTGCTACCAAAATGGGCTGTGCTGGTAAAGCTGAATAACCTTTGTTAATACAATACATCTTCCATCTGTTGAATCCAGAATTGTATGTCTTTACAGTATTATCACTTTTGGATTTTAGCACATGACTGCAAAAACTGTCAACATTTGAGAAATCAACACAACCAGCTTCCTTCAGCTTCTTCAAGACATTGACCTTTAATTCGACACCTGAAAATATAACATACATGTATATCTAAAATCTAGCCTCTTTTTTCATTTGCTTAAAGAGCTACCAATACAATCACGCTGCTTCTGCTGGTTTGTACTATTAGTACCTGCAATAAAACCGATACCATTAGTGCTTTATTTTCAGGGCGACCATATGGAATTTCATAGGATTTTCTACAAAGATACCATTGTTTCCCAAACCTGGACTAATGACATTATGCTTTGACAATAATTTGTACCCTTCTATACATTTTCTGAAAATGCCATCATTGACAACCAATAAGGGCCAAAAAGGTGCAGATCTCCATTCTGGTATAACCATGGTCCCACAAGCTTTATCCCTATGCATTTTATTTATGACCTTACATATTAACCTAGGTGGTGGAACCCACCAGTTCAGAACTCCAACCCATGACTGTTCAAATGCATCTACCCCATCGCAATCATGACACCAACACTTACAATTAAACCTTTTGCGCTGTGCATTCAAATTTGAAGCAAATCTATCCACTACATATGGTCCCCATTCCACATTCAGCATTTCAGTCATCATTGTCATACATTCTGCTAAGACTGTCTGCCATCACATTGTCAGATCTTGGAATCCACTCTGAAATAAAACTTACATTGCTATTTTCACAAAACTGATGAATACTCTCAGATTTGCTGTGAAGTTTTGGGACTTTGCTACCTTTTTTCAGAATGGAAACTGCATTTTTGTTATCACAGAAAATCTTAACAGTCTTATTTTGTAAGACCTTTTCACTGTGTTTCAATACTCTCTCTATTGATACAATCTCTCTCCATGTGGAGCTTTCTGATGCTTCAAAACAATCCCAGTTCCCCATTATCTCACTGCCTTCAAGTAAGGCGCCCGAACAAAGGGCTACATATCCTCCATATCCGGAAACAGATGCATCCGAAAAACACTGCACTTCGCAAATCATTTCTTTGCTTAATTTTCTACCTTTTGCATTTAGATTTCTTACATTGTCTCTCCAAAACTTCAACTGAGTTTTAGCTTGATCATCCAACAAAACTTTGGAATTCCAACTAGCACGCATATCCAAACAGCGGTATAGTGATCTGGTACGAAAAAGAACCATACTACCTTGCGCATTTTGCAATGAAATAATTTGCCCCACTATAGATGCTAAAAATCTTGCCGGTACAAACCACACCTGATGAAGTTTCATTTGATAAAACAAAGAATCTAATGCTTTTTCTAAGCAACCGATTCTTTCGTCAGTAGCATGCAATGTACCACATTACATCTTCCAAATGTATCCTAACCATACAGCCTGCTGTTTTGGTTCCCAAAAACATTTCTCTTCAGCTATGAGAAACCCTCAATCGAATAAAAATGTGCGGACTTCAGCGCTCAAACTGAGTTCTCCATGAAAATTACTGTGCCCGCCCATTCCATCATCCAAGAACATAACAACCTTTCTCCCTTTGGATCTTAGGTACCTGATTGGTACTCTCATTACCTTTGAAAATATGAATCCTGCTGTTGCTAAACCGAAAGGAAGCACATTGAAAACATAAAACTGCCTATTCCCTTTAGTGTCATGCCATGAAAATCCTAGGTATGATGTGATATGCGGACTTGAGATCAAAAGTAAACAAAAAATCATTTACGCAAAACATGTCAGCGGCCACAGAAACATCTTCGTACTTGAACTTAAATTGCACTAAATGTGGGTTTATGTGTCTACAGTCTAAAACCAGGCGTTTTTTGCCCGATTTGCTCACGGCTACAGTAAGAGTATTCACCACAAGAAGAATCTCTTCTACCTCGGAAATGCAACATTGTTTAGACAATTTTGACAACTCTTCTTCCACAAACTGAACGTTATCCCTAGCAGATTTATCATTATTAAGTAAACATTTACCTGGCAATGTTTTAAAAGGAATCTTGTACCCATACTGAACGACACTTTTAATATACAAATCAGTTTCTATACTCTCCCATTTTGCTATACATGTATGCAATCTACCCACAGGCGGGGCGCCCTCATCGGCTGTGTTCACTGACACGGCTATTAATAGAATAGACAGCTACATATGAGGCCCATGAAGGGGGTTTAGCTTTATCTACAGTATTCACATTTACTTTTGTTTCAATAACTTTTTCTTGTAAATCAAGAAAAGAATAACTAACATTTCTACTTATCTTGTCAACTCTACTCTCTCCACCGGCTCTGCACTCAAATCTCCAATGCCCCGGTCGACCACAGTTGAAACATAGGCCTGGCCTGTTAGACGTGCTGGTCCTATTAGCGCCGCTTATCGTTGGGATGCTCTGGCTCTGTGTTTGCTGATCTGACGGCTGAAATCTCGAATAGGGAAAATATCTGTCCCGTGAACGTTTAGAGCTAACTAGAGACCGCTTCGCCTTTTGCTTACGAGTGACTCTACCCTCCGCTCTGGATATCTTCTTCTCATCCTCTGAATCAGAGGCTAACGGATTTGCCTGATACTCTTTAACGACGGACCATCCTAATTCTGACGAGTCGGCTATTCTGTTTAGCTTCTGACGATGATGCAAAAGCTCCAAACCTTCTGCTAACGATTTAGTCGCCGCTCCCATATCCAGTTGCTGTATTTTGACGTCAGCATCTTTCAGGTTGCTCGTAACTTTGACGTTGAACTTAAACTGGTCCTCGCAACTTTTTCTCTTGAAAACGTAACTATCATTGCTCAAAATGTCCTGCTGAATCTGCGAAATCTGATTGTCTGCTATGTTTTTCTGATTTTGCATTAGTTTCTCTTCGAAAGAAGAAAGCTTTGAAGTTATTAAGTCCTCTAAATGTTCCATCATATTAGATTGCATGATTACACTTTCACTATTTTCTCTGTCCATAATCTAAAAATCCCGTAGCTAGAAACTTGAAACTTGATGACACATGAGTATTGGGTGTGCACGCTAGAACTGACAAACCTGTCTAGAACATTTACCTTATCACCTTTACTTTAATCTCATTGGTCAACCTTCTACATAAACAACTGACTATTGGTCACTCTCTACACAATATCTTACTCTTGACCTGAGCGGTTCAACTAACCGTAACTGGAAGACAAAACTTTCCCGCTATACTGCGAAACGCGGGAAAGTAAATAATCACTCCGTAGGTAACGGTTTAAACATATACCAGGCACACTAAAGGATCATCAACACACAATGCCATGCATCATACGAGTACAGGGCACTACCCGTACTATCTGATGTTCGTCCGCGACTGCATGATGCTTACTCAGGTTGCCGACGTTGCCTGCAGATTAAACAAGCGGGAGCTGCAGTGGCCATGAAGGTTGAAGACAATTGAACAGGAATGTGGGGTATGTGGTCACAGGGGTCCAGCGAGACCTGTGTATTCACAGTTAGAGGTCTTAGCCAACGATAGACATTCTTCTGTTTTCATAATCAGCTACTGAATATCTGTATTTACAGTAAATGGTGGTGTACATTGTTTAAAAAGGTTCTGATCTTATTTGAAAGTAAAGGATAAAAATGAAGACAATTATTAAGTTTATTTATGCTTTTCAATAGCATCCATGCACATTTAACGTATATATGGTGGTAAGTACATTGTCAGATTAATACCATAAAGGTATGCATTTTCTCTTTGAGTGTTGAGTTATGTAAAGTTTGCTATTTATGTTTTCAAGTAAGATTAAAATCTGAGAAAATTGCATTTTCTTTTATATCTTTCCTAAACAAAACATTAATTTTATTTTGATAAATTTTTCAACTTTCACATAATTATTAAAGTGAGAACAAGTTTTTTGCATATAAAAATGTGTTCAAGGTATCAAACATTGCTAAATAAGAAAACATCATGTGAAATACAGAAGTAAATACTTTTTTGTTACAAAAACATTTTCACCGATGGATGTCAATAAATGTAATGGTCTGTTTACTGGACTAAATACGCCTAATCTTACAATATCTTATCTGATAAGGGGTCATAAAACAATTAAAGGATACGACCTCCTGCGGTTTTGGGGAGGAGGGGGGTAACTTGTGAAGGAGATTCCAGCTACAACACCAGGGACAGCAGGCCTTACAAGGCTCAAACGTCTGGCTCCCCGTGTAGATTGGATATTCAGATTGTTTGACCGAAACTTTCATTTACAGATCACGAGAAGCTATACATAGCACAAAACACGCGGCTAACCTCGGACAGGTTTATATTTACCTGTACATTCGATTTTCAAGCCCTACACCATCGTGTAGTGATTATAGTATACTATTTTTAAGTTCTATTCATCAATGTTGCAGACATGCGAACATCCGTACTGGTTGATTTTGACCTGTGCATTCGAATGTCCAATACCCGTCGAATGTACATGGCAAAATGTACATTGGAAATTCAGATTTTCCATCGCTATATCTTCGTCAGAAAACCAAAAAAGCTCTTTAACTTATGAAATAGAGGCAGTTAAGGTTTTAATTATATAGCCAATTCATAAAGAATGCATAGACGCGAATATCCGTACTGGTTGATTTTGACCTGTACATTCGAATGTCCAATATCCCTCGAATGTACATGGCAAAATGTACATTGGACATTCAGATTTTCTTTCGCTATATACCATCGTTACACCACGCAATGCACTCAAAAACTTAACAAATAGTGATTGTATTGTTTCCATAATATAAGTTCTTTTCACCAAAGTTGCAGACTGGCCAACATTCGTATCCTGTACATTCGAAAATCTAATATCCATAACATTCAATGTAAATTGTATTTCTATTTTGCCCATAAACAAGATAACTCATCTGTAAACATGATTTACTCTGTTACTTTTGTTTTGATAGTCGGGCGTTCATCGTTACTATAATATGGAAGCCTTGGAGGGCCACTTTTGAGTTTCGACTTACGGGTGTTTTTGACTTTTAAGTTATGACTTTCAACTTTTGACTTTTGACTTATGACTGCTACTTTCAGACACTTTAAGAGGAATGGTACTGCATAAAAAGCATAATAATCTGCTGTGACAATATAAACTGGGATTCGAACCTGTATTAAGATTTTAAAATGATGTTTGTGCGTAGCACTGTTAACTTGTTTGCTGTAAATAAATGAACTAAGTTACTTTTGTTTTTGTCATTTATTTTAGTATCAATGAGCCGTGACGGCGCGTCAGGAGGCGACCTTGGGAGCCTCCGCAGTGAGCGGCGACGCAACTCTCGACTCGGGAGGCCTTGTGGGTGTCCTCTTTCTTTAATAATAATAATAATAATAATAATAATAATAATCTCTTTATTTAAAGAAGCTAGCTCATTAAGCATAAAGTACATAAAGCAACATATTTCTTATCTACCATGAGGACTTGCCCCCCAGGCGTCAAGCCAACTATGAAGGAACTGTAAAAAAAAAATTGAATTTTTTTGTTGCTATGGTAACATTTTTAAAAAATTACTTTTTATGTTTTTATGTATCTATATGTTAATATCACAAGGTATACCGAAGGAAATTAAAGTGCTGTAATATGTATAAGTATATTGTTATATTGTTGGGTCCTCAGTAGCAGGTTCCTAGTATTACCTGAACCTGCCGCTGGAGGTCCTCAGTGAGGACCGTGTATAGGGTTAGGTTTAGGGTTTCTTTTTTCATAAGTGATAAGTAATAAGTCAAAAGTCAAAAGTGATAAGTAATAAGTCAAAAGTAATAACTCAAAAGTCAAAAGTCAAAAGTAATAAGTCATAAATCATAAGTAATAAGTCAAAAGTCAAAACAAAAAGCGTGTTAAAACACGTTTTATTTTGTTACTACTGACACAAATGATGTAACTTTTATATATATATAATTGATTTTATTAAAATCTTTTAAATAGAAATTGTATTTATTGAGTGTTGACGTGTTTATATTGTTTTAATAAAAACGCCAAAGAGGCAATACAGTAGTTCTAGTCATAAGTCAAAAGTACGGCGTACAAAAGTCATAAGTCAAAAGTAAAAAAACACCCGCAAGTCGAAACTCAAAAGTGGCCCTCCAAGGCTTCCATACTATAATATATCTTTCAACGTGTGATTGCTGTTTTATTATACAACAAAGACACCGAGACGGTATTTGATTTGCCACGTCAAGGTTGGAAAAGTCGTCAGTTACTTTGGTAGCTTGCCACTATGTACAAAAATATCTCTACTGTTGTGGTGCTTCCCTGCTCATTGGTGGAGACAACCAAAGGCATAATCCTAGTGCATAAAAACGGTGCATCTCCTATACATAAGCAATACTGTGTATGTACACAATGTATGTAAATATTTCAAATAAAACGTGTGTATAAAATATTAATGCATGGAAGTTTCACAGTGTAACAATCTATGTGTCATATGCTATACATGAATCCCACATACATCGTCGTTTTATTAATTATATTGAATTGTAAATGTTAAATCTTCCATGATGTGTTATCATGTTTAAGTAACAATAAGCAAGGTGGGCCTAAACTTGCGCATGTAGGAAATCTATCGCTATTTACATTTGTCACGTGCTCCATTGACAAAGAGTGAAGCAAAATTATAAAAAAAAAACTGTACAAAGAGTCATCAAGAAATAAAAGCGTTGACAGAGGGTTACTGATCAATAATTAGTCAAGCAGAATCTTTACTAAGCATATGCAGAGTTAGTATTGAAAAAGAAAACTCCAAAGTTTGAAGCAAATAGCAGAAAATCTTTACGAGTAATTATGTGGAAATGATACATATGTTACTAAACTTTCTATATATAGTAACAAATTTGTATAGTATTATGATGATTATCTTTATGGTTTTTGCATTATAAAATAATTGGACCGCGCGTGAGGGCCGATTATGCGACGCGAAAAGGGACATGCGACGTCAACGGCTACAAATGACGTCACCGCTTGCATAAACTGGCAAGATATTAAATACTTGCAACACAATACAATATTGCCATTTTTGCCTCACTGAAACTACCGTTATGAAACTGAAATTGTATGGGAAATGCAGCTCAGTTATTTTTACTGATTTATTTATTCCAAATTGCTTAACAAGCTCTTACATATTATCAATAATGTACTCGAAACTCACTCAATGTGGAATCAACCTCGTAAAGAGAGACATGCAGATATCGATATAAAGACAATCTTGACTTATTTGTCTTGAACAGAATGAGTCGCTGTCAGGTAGTCTGAAAGGAGGTAAGACCAACAAGGGAAACAGGCCACATAACTATATTGATACGTATAATTTTTGTTGGGTTCTTCACCACCGGCGACATATTAGACTCTTTGCAGTAGACATTGCATTGTTATGTTAAATCTTATAAGCAACATCATTGCATTTGTTTCGTTCGCATTAACATCATATATCGTGTATTAAAGTGAGCACAAGACTTGTACCACAGGAAACATGTTTCTCCTATGAAATAAATGATATGTGACTATGTGCATTTATGTTACCTAAAAAATCCCGGGTATGTCTTTGAAAGGCGGCGTACTCGTTTTTCGCCTTTAGTTTTCACACCTTTTCCCTGGGGTAGTCAAGTTGCACCTCATTCCCTTTGTTGAGCGAAGCACTTGAGGGTCATGCAAAAAAAAATCCCGGATATGTTTTTGGAAGGCCGCGTAATCATTTTTCGCGTCTAGTTTTCACAGGAAAGCACTCGTGCCCTTATGCTCCTTGCGGTCCGATTATCACGTCCCGACCCAGCCCAGCCGTGTATTATCCTCTAAGTAAACTGTTGACAAACAGACGGACAACGCGTTAGCAGATAAGTTGTGCTTTACACAGTCCAGTAACAAGAACAATCTGAAGGCATCGTGCTCGACTATTATCTTTTCTGTAAAAGGTAAAAACCAGAATCCTATAGGTGAGATATGTACATTACTCTGCACTGTATTGGGCATTGCACACAATTCTTCTACTAGATTTTTTAAGTACAAATTTGCGAAATTTAAGCAAGAGTTATCGAACTTAATTGCATTCATTACCTTGTTCGCTTAACACGAAAACATATGTAAAACGTTTGAAATGTAGTGATACAGATAAACTAAGAAAGAGAAGCTTGCAGTATCACAGTAGCTTGTCAAAACACAAAGTATATAACCAGTCATAGTGACCTTTACTTAAGAATAATGGGTCCTTAACCCGTACATGTACTTCCTGTATGGTGAAATATATGTCAACTGTCATTAGCATTTGATCTATAGTTATAAAACTAAAGGTTGTTCTTTCAATATCCCCGCAAATAACTTCAGAACTTCACGATACTATCTATTGGGAAATGAAGGGAAAAGCTTTCAATTACTAAAATTCACCAGACCAAGACATGTGCAGAACTAGATTTCCTACCGAACCCTTTATGTGCATTTGAGATAAAAATCATCGTAAAGAAGAAGGAAATGAAACAGGATAGACTTGCAGAAACAGATATGCAAAAGTATACATAATACTTATTACTCAAGAGTAGCTTGATTGAAATGCGTCCCGTCATACAACAGAAAAACAGACATTACTTAAATATCACATGCACTTTAGGCGATAGCAGATATTGTGCTCCTCACTTTTCTCGGGTTCACAATATCTGCTATCACCCTCAAGTGCATGTGATATTTATTGTTTATACCGAAAAACTAATCTCTTTTTAGACTTACAGGTGTGTAACATCATGATGTCCTCACTTTTCTCGGGTTCACAATATCTGCTATCACCCTCAAGTGCATGTGATATTTATTGTTTATACCGAAAAACTAATCTCTTTTTAGACTTACAGGTGTGTAACATCATGATGTTACATGGGTAACATCATTTTATTTTATCATACCGAAACACTAAAATCTATTTTTAGACTTACAGGGGTGTGACATCATGATGTTACATGGGTAACATCATTTTTTGTTCACCAATGCGGTATGGGAATTTTATATAGGGAAAAGCTCGTGAGGTATAATAATAAATATTTAAATCACATGACCTACATTATGAGCATGAGTGATGCATATTTTTAAAATGCTGGACCTTTGTTCATTATTTTTTCAAACTGCTTTCAGTACAAGTGTCAGCGGACAAATTTCACTGCCTTTCAATCTGCTTTAAGTCTTGTAAGAAGTCGATCGTCAACTATGCCGGTTTCAAGGCACTGGTCACGTGATAAAAATAATCGAACCACACTCAAAATCATCAAGGGGAGAAACTCTGCATAGCCTTCTCAGTATAATTCATCTCCTTTACAGACCATAATTTTATCTCAAGTCTATTACATCGCTGATTACATTATATAGCACATCAATTTCAGTTTTGCGTGTAATCCTTTACTGTAAAGTTGTGAGAATACTTTCACCATTTTAACCAAATATTCTTGTCAGTTTTGAGGAGAATGTTAAAGTGTTGGTGTAGACAGACACGTGACCGACATATTACAGTGAGGAGACGGACACCAAGCCATCACAAGCTTGAGCATTTCGTGCTAAGGTAAAGATAAGGTACGCTTTATTTTAATTCTGTGAGATACAAAAATCAAATAACACAAGACTTTAGTACACTCCCGGTACTTTCAAATAGATAATCATGATGGTAAAGATTTTATTCACAATTTTGATATATACATAAATGTTTCATTTAAAATTCAGTACCGCCTGAAATGGTTCAGTGAATATGAATACATGTACTTCCATTCTAGTAATTCTTGTATTTACTAATAAAATCATTATACATGTATCATAAAACTAACAGGAATAAACATTTACTCCCCGAAAGTATACTGTAGAGCATTCTAGTATATGTAAGTAAATGTTGTATAACTAAACAGTTTCTAGCATTCATAAAAGCAAACTTATAACACTTCTAAATTCTGATTAATAAACATTTGTAACACTTAAATGATGACAATGTCAAACTCTAAGATTAGTCTCACTCATCGTACTTTTTGATCCATTTATCCATCTATGCACGAATTCACTTTTATACTGATTTTTACAGTTTCAGTAACAAAGTTTATACTTAGCAATATTTTTTTCAGTTGCATTATTGATATGACACGTGTTGCTTGACACTGATTAAACGAACCTTGAAATCACGTGCACGATAATGCTAACAGACATCAAGAGTAGTGGTACTGTAAATGTAAGTGTATCAGCTTCTGATGTACACTGTCCTGCTGTCCCTCCGTATGAGATGGCGTCTGAAGACTTTTTCACCCAGAACGTAGCCTTTACCTCAACAATGGTACATCTGAATACAGAAATACAACGCATAAGAGTGTAATATATGTACACGTGAGCACAGACATACAGAGCGAAGTATGGAACATGTACACGTGAGCACAGACATACAGAGCGAAGTATGAAACATGTACACGTGAGCACAGACATACAGAGCGAAGTATGGAACATGTACACGTGAGCACAGACATACAGAGCGAAGTATGGAACATGTACACGTGAGCAAAGAAATACAGAGCGATGTATGGTACATGTACACGTGAGCAAAGAAATACAGAGCGATGTATGGAACATGTACACGTGAGCACAGACATACAGAGCGAAGTATGGTACATGTACACGTGAGGACAGACATACAGAGCGAAGTATGGTACATGTACACGTGAGCACAGACATACAGAGCGAAGTATGGAACATGTACACGTGAGGACAGACATACAGAGCGAAGTATGGTACATGTACACGTGAGCACAGACATACAGAGCGATGTATGGTACATGTACACGTGAGCACAGACATACAGAGCGAAGTATGGAACATGTACACGTGAGCACAGACATACAGAGCGATGTATGGTACATGTACACGTGAGCACAGACATACAGAGCGATGTATGGTACATGTACACGTGAGCACAGACATACAGAGCGAAGTATGGAACATGTACACGTGAGCACAGACATACAGAGCGATGTATGGAACATGCACACGTGAGCACAGACATACAGAGCGAAGTATGGAACATGCACACGTGAGCACAGACATACAGAGCGAAGTATGGAACATGCACACGTGAGCACAGACATACAGAGCGAAGTATGGAACATGCACACGTGAGCACAGACATACAGAGCGATGTATGGAACATGCACACGTGAGCACAGACATACAGAGCGAAGTATGGAACATGCACACGTGAGCACAGACATACAGAGCGAAGTATGGAACATGTACACGTGAGCACATACATACAGAGCGATGTATGGTACATGTACACGTGAGCACAGAAATAGAAAGCGATGTATGTTACATGTACAAGTGAGCAAAGACTTACAGGGCGAAGTATGGTAATGTTCAGGTGAGCACAGAAATGCAGAGCAAAGTATTGTACGTGTACATGTGAGCGCAGAAATACAGAGCAAAGTATGATACATGTACACGTGATCACTGAAATACATAGCGGTACATGTTCCGTAATATAGCTAAGCTCACTGCTACGGAATATCTGGTACCCAGGTTATGTGTGATGAAATAATATATCGGGACATATCAGAAAATGCCAATTATATCCTGTTCATTATATTTCTATGGTTATCAATTCATAAATTATCCTGAATAGGCATACTCATATCTGTTGTAGCTAGAAAAAGAAATCATTAACGCGTGTCATGTTTGCGGGATGGGCAGCGTAATCATAAAAGGTCGCTATACATGTCTTGACGCACTGTGCAAAAACGCGACATTTCCCGATATATATGCTCTTCTTACAAAATATGTACATTTTGTATTTATAATATTACGTACATTTAGCTCTTTTTTTAACAAGTATGCCTCTTTGACTGGAGCGCTATCTGTAAGGTCATTATAAGGACTATAGTTAAACAGTGCGCTTCCTGCAAAGTCATGCACCCTCGTGCAGAAGAGAATTATAATTAAGTGGTGCGCTCTGTTCCTGTACAAATAACGACTGTAGTTAAAAAGTGCGCTTCGTGTAAAGTAATTTTCCCTCATGCAAAAGAGAACCATGGTTAAGTGGTGCGCTATCTGTAAGGTCATTCACCTCTGTACAAAGGACTCAATGTAAATAGTGCGCTATCTGTTTAATCATGTATCCTCGAGCAAAAGAGAACTATAATTAAGTGGTGCGCTATCTATAACGTCATTCACCTTTGTGCAAATTGAACTATTGTTAAACAGTGAGCTTGAGGTAAGTTCATCTAATATTTTATAAAATTTATAAAGAAAGGTTAGCATATTTAAGCGTATCTCTTAACACACCACATGTTTTTTGAGTCTGTCATTATACTTTTATGTCCAGGAAGACACGATGACGCGTTAAGGACTCCATGATACTCTTTCCTAAATCCTACACGTAATACACGGGACGGATGTTTTCTAACCGTGCAACAAAAAGTGAGCTATTGGTGTTTTGACTTCTGTTAGTTAAGTAATTAAGAAAGTTAACCTAGTCTCTAAAGAGAGTTTCTGGTGTTAGCACATAACTCGGCGGAGTATATTTACAATATTTGGAAGGAGGCTGGCATACCAGTAACCGTTTATAGCTAGTCGTAACCGATCATTTTACATTTGGCACTAAATTAATGAATCACACAATATTGATGTGCATATACATACACGATATAGAAAGTCTCTGTTGATGTTCCATTCTGCGTCCATCTAAACTCGAACGAGGACTTGACACCGCTTTCAGTATGGGTGAGGGCAGCTTCCTAAGAATAAAAAAGGTAGCCATGATGGCATTGTATTGCTCACATGAGTGCCACTGAAACTTACTGATAGTTACGGCACCACAGAGATGTCACATTACATTTAACTATATGCATGTACCCGGCAGTATATAGTCACTGAAGGACAACTACTACTTTGTTGTTAATAATTACAAATCCAAATAAATGAAATGGAAAATAACCAAATCCCAGGCAGTCTATCATGTTTTTTTCTTTTTTATAAAGTATCATTTTAACAATCTGGAAAGAAGTTGAAAGGATGATTCCAGTTCTTATCAATGTTTGCCATATCATGGCGTATAGTTTCTGAAGTTGTCACTATGGACAAGGCAAGATGAGCTCTGCATGATTTCTACCGGAGACAAATTTCTTTGACGTTTTGCGACAAAATGTTTATGAACTGAATTTTAACAATATTAGCAGGAAACAGTTTCAACAAGATTCCTGTCAAGTTCATGATTTTTATTCATCTTATATTGTAAATACCAGAAAAATAAGATTCGAAATTTTAATATTTACGAAGGACGGATATTAATACATCCAAAAATTCAACATGAGCATTTGCCGAACTAAGACAGCATTCACTACAGTTGACATAATAACAATGTTGCTCCCGTACTTTTTAGTTAGTATCCAAGTAAAATTTATTTTCGGCGTTCCGGTGAACAATTCATTTTTAGTTATTACTTATTTTTAGAATTCTTATATGTATAATGCTTCAATGTTTCAAATAAATAAATAAATAAATAAATAAATAAATAAATAAATAAATAAATAAATAAATAAATAAAAGAGTTACCCCATCACAGTTGTTGGTAGTTGCTACGGAACCACCTGTACCCGTTAATGTACCAACAGTTGAGTAAGTGCTTGCATTGGGGCGAGCTTGGCATAGGAATCCTTTGAAATTTTCCCCTGAGAGTGTAACTGAAATAGAGTTACGCACAGGGGTTAAAAAGGGGCTAAAATTCTAATCTTCTTTCCAGTGAGGCATACTCTTTAGTTAAACAGGTTTGCGTCATGACTTTTGTAGCAGTCATTTCCTTATTCGGGAAACTAAACATCTGAATGTATCAGCCAATCAGAATGTTTAAATTTTTCAGCATCTTATTATTCGTCAGCATTTTATGGAACATGTCCGTAAGTGATGTTGGCCCTAATTTTTGTTATTGGTCCTGTATTTCAATTTTATGATAACTATTCATATTCTATTACTAAGGTAGGATATTATTTTAATGAATCTTAGAGCCAATAAATATTAGTTAATAAATGTATTTTCACGAATGGCGCAGCCACGAGTAAAAATGACTACTTTCATTGTTCATGAGTGAAATTACACCGAAACCAACATTTTTTTCCTGTTTGCCCGATGGTTTCCTGCATTCATTGCGCTCGATATACTTTTTAATGCTAATCCGTGTATATTCACTGAGTTTACAGTTATACACTGTTATACTTCAATAAACCGCCGAACTAATAAATTACTCTTATACCTCACCTGTAATATTATCACCGCAGTTGTACGTTGTAGAGGACGTTATGATAGTGTAGTTAGAAGTACTAACTTGAGCAGCATTACTGTCGTGGTTCGGCGTCATTCCATCACAAGCATTCGCAGGAGCACCATTCTGGTAACCGTACGAGTTCTGTAGCAGCGTCGACAACATACATAACAATGCAAGGTACATGTTGGCTTCTCACCTACAACACGATCAGCATGACCATTGTTTTGAAGACTGCTAGTCAATGCTATTCAATGCTATTCAATCTTATTTTGTTGGAAATGTGCAAACCACCTCATGGCTTACAAAATAACTGCCACGCCTTATAAAACACTTCATTAACAACTTATAACCAGTATCACTCATATTAAGAGTAATCAATAGAATAATCATAATGTATAGGTATTAGTTACAATTGTCTCATAACATGAGAGATATCTCTATCAAAAGAAAAGAAAGATATCTCATAATTTAAGAGATATCTCCACTATTGAAATATATATAATTTTTTTAAATAGTAGAAGAGATATATATCTCTCTACTTCAAAAGATATCTTTCGTTTCATTAGAGGTATCTCTTTCGCGCTAAGAGACATATTTGTGTCACTGAAAGATCTCATGAACTAGAAAAGATATCTCTTCTACTTACAGAGATATCTGTTTAACATCATTGGAGATATATTTTGGAGGGACATCTCTCAAGGTTACAGAGATTTATCCCTTAGTTTGAGATAAATCTCTCTATTGTAAACATATATTTGTTTTTTTTTTCCAGAGATATCTTTGATGTACGAGAGATATCTGTATTATATTAAGAGGTATCTCTTAACATTGGAAGATATCGTTCAAAACATGAATATATCTCTATTAAAAGAAAGAGATATCCTAATTAACAGTTATCTCTGAATTTAAGACATACCTCCTGTATTTAAGGAGATATCTCTATGGATTTAGAGAAAATCACCTTTTTGATTAAATAGTAAATTGGCTTGCCATAGCTTAAATTAGAATCGATAGTTTTTTGCAACTGCCGAAAATGCAACTGCATTTGTAACTGTGTTTCTCCTGCACGAGGGTAAAAAGGGGTTTGAAATGGTTCAATGTATTTGTTTGTAAACATTATACCTACATGTTACTTGTAGAAACTGTACCAATGTCTTCAAGGGGGGTAAACGGACTGAACCGTACCGGCGGCACGACACTAAAAGGTGAGTTTTTCCTAAGTATTTTATTCTTCAAAATTTTCTTGAGAATGGCACCTGGCTATCAACCTGCTACACACTTTTTGGAACCACACCGCCTTTGTAGATATGCAATGACTTGTGTAGTTTTATTGAAATGCTGGTCATCCGACTCGAGTCGAGGGAAAATGTAACTAAAATCGTAGGGTAAGGTTCAGGTCATTTTGCTAAAATGGTCCTTTTCTTGAAATATTCTCGATTATATATACTTTGATCATAAACGATAGGTTTCTGTGTTAAATATACGCCCAAAACTATCAATCTGGCGCTAAATGAACGTCGGAATTTCATTAAATTTTAATTTTATTTTTTTTGGTAAGGTTCAGTGGCGAAAATAAACGGGTAAGGTTCAGCGCGATATGGAGACAAATCATGGCAAGAGCGCATAATTTCTCGTTTCACGATAAGAAACAGCCGAAAGACTGATTATATTCAATTCTTTCTTTCTTACTGATACCGATATGTTACCAATGGCGTATTCTATGTACGTTATATGTGAATAAGTTCACTGCATTTCAAGGAAATTTACTAGTAATTGTAAAAGGGTAGCTAAAGGCTTAGCCGACTCTTCACATGAAAGTAAACTATGGAAAAGTTTGGCCGCAGATGTAGGTACATGTACATTGTATTGTGTTTTACAAATTCCAGAGTATATGCTATCTTGCACAAATAGTTTCCAATCAGCAGTGTATTCAACGTGTAGCCTAGCTGACATGAAGTGCATAAATTCTCACACGATACACAAGATTTCTTACAATGGTTTGCAACTGCCTAGCTTAGTAAGTAACTATTTAATATTTTCATTGCATTACATGTACATTTATTACATCGAGAATAATAATATCTGCCATGTGTTTAAGTTTCGGATCGGAATATCCGCCTTGAGGGTACTTGCCCATTGGGCGGTAACGAGGCTTACCGAGTTACCGCCCATGGGCAGGTAACCGAATGACGAATATTCTGATCCAAACCATAAACACATGATTAATTTTTTTTCTTGCATATCGCAAACCTATTGTACCATTTCAGCGAATTCTTTGTAAATAACATATAAATATACGTACGAGACTATATTCTTTAGTAGTGGAGTAAAAAAAATGACTTAAAATCCCCTAAATTCTTAGTTAAAAATGGCATAACTATGTCAAAATTCAAATCAGAGTTAATGGGAGTGTTTCTAAAGTACTATTCAAAGTTTCAAGTCAATAGCTTGATAGTAACATAGATATTTGACTTACTCAAAAACTTTAACCAACGGCTACGCCGAGGCGAGTGCGATAGCTCTACCGTTTAATCTTCGTAAATCGAGCTTAAAATAGAATTCTAACACGACCAGCGAATAACCTACATACATGTAGAACAAAATCTATTTGGGTTATTCTGCAATAAACCGACCTTGAACGACGCTGCACGCGCATCGTGTTTCGGCTGTTCAATTTACCCGACGTATAGTGAATCTTACATGGCATACTGTGGATGACTCGGGACAAAACGGGGGGATCCGATGGATGCCACACGTCCAGTTAACTTGATTAATGTTACGACACCATTTACACTGACTTTATTTACTGTTTTGTTGTTATTGTTTCTGTTTACACAGTGACGTCATTAGTCAAGAGAAACTGTGACGTCATTTATCTATACACGTAACTAATATGTTTCGTAACTTGAATCGTTATTGCGTACCCTGAAAATTCGAACCACTTCTATCAATGAAATTCCTGTTACATTAACTTGAAAATTAGATAATTAAAGTTTTCGATGAAAAAACTGAAACACCGCGTATACATCTTTCATGAATGAAAGTCACATTGAAATAGCATCTTTACAGTGTTCGCGGGAGGAAACTTCAACGGCGAAATCTAGGTGCGTAGCACGCAAGTGTAAATACGTTCAATGAAAAAAATTCTCTGTTTTTCTTCAAATTTCGTTTCATATAAGTCGTGTTAGAATCGAAATAATAAATATCCAAGTTTGGTTTATGGTAGAATAACCCTCGTTTGTCGTTCTTACGCGTAATAATATATCACTCAGACCTGCGGCCTTCGTGATATATTCTTGCGCATAAAAACTCCAAACTCGGGTTATTCTACGATAAACCAAACATGGATACATATTATTTCTTAAGTACAATTCATATTTATTTTACAAAATTGTGTTATTGCACTTGTTACAATCTGTCCAATTAATTGTGTATGACTGTTGAACCCTTAGATATCATATAACTTCAACTTAAAGACGTTCGCTGCTGTTTCTATATAATTTATTTAGACAAAGACCGCATAATAAAATTTTAGATTATAGAGTTTCAGATTTGGCTTGTTTCTTGCATATCGCATCGTTATTTTCAACGATTTTACCCGTTCCAGAAATCTCTGCCTGGAGCACCCGTTACAGACAAGTCACGGGCTGTTGAATGACGTCGTGCATGAATGCAACTTTACTTTAATGACGCCATTAATGAATGGATTGTAAATTACTCCACTACTAAAGAATATAGTCTCGCACGTATGTTATTTACAAAGAATTCGCTGAAATGGTACAATAGGTTTGCGATATGCAAGAAAAAAATTAATCATGTGTTTATGGTTTGGATCAGAATATTCGTCATTCCCATAAGCCTCGGTAAGCCTCAATACCGCCCAATGGGCAAGTACCCTCAAGGCGGATATTTCGATCCGAAACTTAAACACATGGCAGATATTATAATTCTCGATGTAATAAATGTACATGTAATGCAATGAAAATATTAAATAGTTACTTACTAAGCTAGGCAGTTGCAAACCATTGTAAGAAATCTTGTGTATCGTGTGAGAATTTATGCACTTCATGTCAGCTAGGCTACACGTTGAATACACTGCTGATTGGAAACTATTTGTGCAAGATGGCATAAACTTTGGAATTTGTAAAACACAATGCAATGTACATGTACCTACATCTGCGGCCAAACTTTTCCATAGTTTACTTTCATGTGAAGAGTCGGCTAAGCCTTTAGCTACCCTTTTACAATTACTAGTAAAACATGTAAAGGCGTTTCCTTGAAATGCATTGAACTTATTCACATATAACGTACATAGAATACGCCATTGGTAACATATCGGTATCAGTAAGAAAGAAAGAATTGAATATAATCAGTCTTTCGGCTGTTTCTTATCGTGAAACGAGAAATTATGCGCTCTTGCCATGATTTGTCTCCATATCGCGCTGAACCTTACCCGTTTATTTTCGCCACTGAACCTTACCTAAAAAAAAAATAAAATTAAAATTTAATGAAATTCCGACGTTCATTTAGCGCCAGACTGATAGTTTTGGGCGTATATTTAACACAGAAACCTATCGTTTATGATCAAAGTATATATAATCGAGAATATTTCAAGAAAAGGACCATTTTAGCAAAATGACCTGAACCTTACCCTACGATTTTAGGACTCGAGTCGGATGACCAGCATTTCAATAAAACTACACAAGTAATTGCATATCTACAAAGGCGGTGTGGTTCCAAAAAGTGTGTAGCAGGTTGATAGCCAGGTGCCATTCTCAAGAAAATTTTGAAGAATAAAATATTTAGGAAAAACTCACCTTTTAGTGTCGTGCCGCCATCTTGTATGTTTAGGTACGGTTCAGTCCGTTTACCCCCCTTGGTCTTGTTTCATAAAATCTATTATAAATGTGCAACTTTGTCATATAGTTAAAGGTAAGTCCAGATACATTTTCTTTACATTTGTGTAAACTTGCATTTTAATAGAACTAAGCAGGCTTGAATTCTACTATAATAACACGGCTTCATTAGCTTAAATGTCAGCCACATTTCATTCCAGACAAAAGATTTATTTCAAGCTAAATAAATAATCTTACCTATAACCAGTTCATGTAATCTGAATACAAAGCTGTGTGATATTCACTTGTTCCAACTGATTCCCATTAACTTTACATGAATTATGCTTAAAGTTTTCATAACATGCAAATAAATACGCGTAAACTACGGTGGCACAGATGTGACATCCGCAACACTTTATTTATATTGTGGCCACAAGTTAGTAAGTTGCATAGGTTAATTCAAGCGGTACTTTGAGGAAACCATATGCCACGAGGCGTGTTGAGACTTGGTGGCATAGGGATAACATGGCGGGGCTGTGGGGTAACTAAGTGCTGCGGGGCTTACTTCACGGGGATGCGGTGTAACTAGGTGCTACGGGGCTGACTTCACGGGGATGCGGGGTAACTAGGTGCTACGGGGCTAACTTCACGGGGATGCGGGGTAACTAGGTGCCACGGGGCTAACTTCACGGGGATGCGGGGTAACTAGATGGTTTCCTCAAAGTACCGCTTGAATTAACCTATGCATACATCACCACAGGACAACGAACAAACGCAGTGGTGTTGATGGGTAAAGATGTCTGCCGCTTATACCGGAGGTTTCGGGTTAGAACCCCACTGGGGTCACAACCGTACCGTACCTTCTCATATGTCATCAGTTCTATTTTCTCAGTCCCGTGCCCTCTAGTATCAATGCAACCCTGGTGATATTGTTGATATAAGTATCATCCCCGCTTCACATACTCTGTCCCGTGTCCCCTGCACTCAATACAGTTCTACTTATAGTGCTACCAATCTTTGATAACACCCTGATTAACATGAACTCTGCCCTCAGCCCTGTGCCCTAAGCACTGAAAACACCGTTTGTAGAAGTAACATCCCCGCCTGAATGAGTTAGCCCCGTATCCCCTGCTATCAATAATAAGTTGTGGCCACAAGTTATTAAGTTGTGGCCTCAATTTAATAAGTTGTGGCCACAAGTTAGTAAGTTGTGGCCACAAGTTAGTAAGTTGTGGCCTCAACTTAATAAGTTGTGGCCACAAGTTAATAAGTTGTGGCCACAAGTTAGTAAGTTGTGGCCTCAACTTAATAAGTTGTGGCCTCAACTTAAGTTGAGGCCACAACTTACTAACTTGTGGCCACAATATAAATAAAGTGTTGCGGATGTCACCTCTGTGCCACCGTAGTAAACGGATCCCGTATGACCTTCCACTGTTACAATGAAGGAGGTATAATTTTACGAAAACAGTTAAAAAAATGTTTTTTTCCTTGTAACCTTGTATGCTTCACAATCAATACAACAAGAGCTGTCAGTAGACAGCGCGCTCGACTATTCTCAGTGATTGACAATATAAAATAACAAAGATGGAAAAATAAGAAATGAGAACTGACTGTAAATGAGTCTCTAAAGGGGATAATTATGTCAAAATGCTTGATACAGTTACCTCCTCCTGTACACAGGTTCGGATCATGATGGTGAATAAGTGTGCAAAGTTTGAAAGGCATATGTCAATCGACTTTGAAAATATCTGAGGTAGTACGCAAACTTTAACGTAAGTTCTAAGTAAAAAAGGGGCATAATATTGTAAAAAAGCTTGATACAGTGACCTCCTCCTGTACACAGGTTGAGATCATGATGGTGAACAAGTGTGCAAAGTTTCAAAGCCATATGTCGATGGACTTTGAAATTATCTGAGGTGGTACGCAAACTTTAACGTAAATTCTAAGTCGAAAAAGGGGCATAATTCTGTCAAAAGGCTTGATAGAGTTACCTCCTCCTGTGTACAGGTTGGGGGCATGATGGTGAACAAGTGTGCAAAGTTTCAAAGCCAGATGACAATTGAATTGGAAAATATTTGAGGTGGTACGCAAACTTTAACGTATATTCTAAGTAGAAAAAGGGGCATATTTTTGTCAAAATGCTTGATAGAATTACCTCCTCCTGTGTACAGGTTGGGGGCATGATGGTGAACAAGTGTGCAAAGTTTCAAAGCCATATGTCAATGGACTTTGAAAATATTTGAGGTGGTACGCAAACTTTAACATAAGTGGTTACGCCGACGCCGACGCCGACGCCGACGCTCGGGTGACTAGGATAGCTCTCCTTATTCTTTGAATAGTCGAGCTAAAAATAAGACTTACGTAATCACTGACCTTGTAAACAATAAAAGATTCCGAAACTATTGCAACTGACACCCCTGAATGCCTTTTGTTGATGCACCTTTTCAAAATGTTAACTGCAAAATATACGGATTTGCACACATGCCGTTATGAAGTATTTAGATATTTATCAATGCAGTGAACAATAGAAAATTAAATGAAGGATAAAAAAATAGATAAATTGGATAATAGTTAATCCACAAAACATAACAATATCCTTCACAAATGTTCAGACAACTAGCGCCATGAAGGTGATCTCCGCTAAAGGTTAACATAAAATGTCTTTTAAAATTTTCATAAAAGACTGGCAACATTAGTGTAAAATATTAACTTATCAACCAAACATTACAGATATATTTGCAAAGAATATTGTATCAGATGAATGTTTAACTTTATGTGTTGGCTCTGTAAAGTAGTGTTCATGAATTTGGTTGGTTTTCCAGGTCGGCTGAATTGTAGAGTGGTTCGCTATGTGTCAATTTTCTTATGAATTCTTCTTTAGAATTAAAATTCCTGTAAGATTATCTAACATTTGTAAGAAATCACCTTAAAAATAGTTTGAACATAATTTATTGCCAATGATATACATAGTAAATAGTTGGGCCACAACTTACGCAAGTGCTTACCACATTATAAAACGGCCCTCCCCAATAAATAATAATTACAAAGAAGCACTGTGGCTACATATATAAACTTTTAAAATGTATCAATAGGATGTTACAGAATGAAAATTTACAAAAAACACTAAAAATCGTTGTATCACATAATTATGCTCGTGATGCCCGCGCCCAGTGTACGACCCGAAAAACCACAACAATGAAGAACTGCTTCGCGCTTAAACCTTCTTAGTATCATGTATCATATGTTATTACTTTTATTTGTTTGTTTTTTGACGTGGTATTGGGCCGTTAGCAATTTTATTACCCTTTCCCTTTCTTAAATTTTGAAGGATTCGATTCATTTTTGTGTCGCCCTTTCGGAGATTAGGCGATACATAAGGATCGCTTCGTCTGTCCGTCGGTCCGTCCGTCACATAACCTTAAATGTTGGCTATAACTTTGCCATTTCTTAATGAAGATTTCTTCATGAAACTTCACAATTGTATTGCTTATAACAAAAGTGTCGTGAGGCCGCCACATTTTGTAGGTCAATGTAATATTTGACAGAGTTATGCCCCTTTTTTTCTTAGATTTTGTTATGAAAACTGAACATTGGATATAACAGTAGTAGGGAAAGTAGGATCCAAAATACGTCCCGGGACGTAAAACAGTCCAAATGTTAAACGTCTCGGGACGTAAAACAGTCCAAATGTTAAAGTACATTGGGACGTAAAACAGTCCAAGTCATAAAGTGCATTGGTGCTTAAAGTAGATATACATAGGGACGTGAAGCACACCGTGACTGACTTAATGGTTTAAATGACACCCACCTTACATGTCTCATTACATCCACTACAATAAATTTACAATTGATCAGCTAATCAGTTGTCATCTTGCGTTAGAGTTCTAGGTTTGAATGCTTTATTTTGCACTACGTTATTCGTTTAACACAACAAATGGCGAATAGTCTAAAGACTAAAGACAAGTATCGTAGTAATTATGAGGAAAGATATTGAGGATCACTTAAGTATGTTAGAAAACCAGATGCAAAATGCAGATACGTCTGTTTGTATCGAATTCAAATCACGCGCCAGTATTCATTTTTTTACAGTCAGTGAACCACTTCAATCTGCTCTATTACACAGAAGGTTAGCTGATATGTTTAATACATACATGCAATAGTTTTTTACAACAGATTTATTATTTATTTAGATTTGATTTATAACTTTTGGCATAACAACGTCTTAACAAATACACAGTGATAAACGCCTTTTTAAGTTAATGGAATAAGTGTAAAATGTAATGCATCATCGATATTGTATTGGAGAAACAGACGTTTTACTTTCAAACTTATGTAAAAGAATTTATGTACTAGGTGAGAACTGGGAGTTATATTTTTCAAGGGTTTATTTTAAAAATACAAATATATATTATTTATACTTTAGAAAAAAAAGAACAGGTGTGACTTTTTGCACTGTATATCTGTGGGAAGATACTGATAACAAACATGTAACATCAAAAGAAACCATTTTTAGTACCTTTCAAAAACTGGACACAGCACACCACCTGTATCATAGATGTTTGACTCCTATAATGCTTGAAATGTTTAGTGTCGTGTTCAAAAAGTATAAACTATTTAATTTTGTTCAGGTGCGACAACAGTAAAACTTGAATGGAATTTTTGGAATAGTTTTTTTTATTTCAACGAGAAAGTTTCCAATTACTGTCCATAAAGAAGATGTTAAAATGAGCTCATCTGATGTCTTCAAAGACTTTCAGATTTAGTGTCTCATTAAAAATACCAGTTTTTAAAAACTGCAACCAGCTGTCAACATCATAAAGTTGAAATGGAATGTGAGAACATTTTACTACAAAGGAAAACATACATTCCATCGTTTTATTTCAAGAAAGTTCAACACCTGTAGAATCCTTTATGCTATACATAAGTGCCATGCTCCCAATTGTTCGTTACAACCGTCGCTTACAGAGCTATAATTAATGGAAACGTTGAAAAATCCTGTTGGTGAACCTTTGGGTTTCAGATGTAAATTTGGATTTAATAAAAATGTTACAGTGAAAGTGTTCAATGATAAAATCTTTTGCTACTTAAGCGATACGAGGGACTGTTCGATACTGGGAGTAAAGATATACGCTTTTGCTTCTTTTGCAAAAAGAGGTAAGTGATGGAGTTAATTCAGGAAGAAGTATTCAACCGTGTTATCATTTATAGAATATGTAGCAATCGTTCAGTCATTGTATTGTGATGAATAGAATACTATTTTTGATTTGGCAAATTTAAACTTTTAACCACGCCTTCAAATGATACTATTATAATTTATGTGGCGTGGAATGCAATTCTGGGGCTTCTGGACGTTGACGTCGTTATCGAGAAAACGCGAGATTAAAAAGAGCCATTTTTTTCTCTTGAATTTTGACACGTTTGCCGAAAAAAATGATCTGTAATCTTTCACAGAATTACAGGTCGCTACTTTTAATCACTGCTTTACATGCAGTAATCATCAAGAAGTTTCATTTCGTGGTAAACAACCTATGACAATTCAAATATCACAAGCTATTGATTAATCTGCTGAGTACCGATTACGTCATAAACGGTGTATTTCCGCGAAGGTCAAAGTGCTGAATACTTTTACTTTTTAAAGTCGATTGAAAGGTTAGATACGCATATATGTAGTTGATGTTGACGCTGGATGTGTTTGTACCACCTTCTAATCACGTAAGTATTTTATTTCTCACCTGTTATTAGAGAACAATATCATTTTTTCGATATTTTTAAACCCGGAAGTAAGACTGACACCAAGGAATCGCGTAGCAACGGTTTGTTGATAGCAACCGAGTTATGTTGATCACATACATTCAAATATACTGTAGATATAATTAATTATAGACATGTGGAAATGAGCTAGGTTGAATGTTCTCTGTGAAGAACAATTTTTTATCCTGCCAACGACTTAAACTTAGGTTGTCAACCTGTGCTATACTGCAGTGGATGTCTGGTTGAAAAGGAATTCCAACAGCTTCAATGTTGGGCTAACTCTTTACTTCATCAACATGGTTAGAATCCATGGAAAGATGGTACAGATTATGATTATTATAAATATAGTATGCATGTATACTGTTACAGCTATTGTATGATTTGTGCTGCTGTTGATGCTGAGTGGTGATGATTTTGTTCAGAGCTAAAAGATCTATTTGAGAATGATAAAATACTAGTACTTTGTAAATAAATCTAAAAAGGGTTCTTGTGGTTGCAGTAAATATCATGGTACATTATCTGCTTGTTCAAAACTTGTAGATTTTAGTAAACATACTGCATATGACCTACCTTTACCAAAGATCATACATGGATATGTCTGTATGGGAATTAGTTGTTAAAATCAAACTTTGAAGTGAAACTGTCTGCATGTACACAGTAGGTATAGTACAAGAACTTGCTATAAATTATGGTTATGAACTGGTAATTTGTTCCCTGTGCTTGCATGCTTTATCAAATTTTAACAAATTAATTTCAACATTCACTTAGTATGCTAATTGTGACATTATATTTATACATTTTTTTGTTTTAGGCAGCCAACCATGCAGACTAGATGCTGAATACAACAACCTATTTATCTCCATCAGTCTCAACAACTTGGGCCAAAGTGGGACACCAAGGAAATGCCATGTGTCTACTGTATGTGCTGAAGGACCAGATCCTGTTAACAGAGCTTATACATGTATATGTCCTTTTTGTTTCTTTATTTAAATATAACAAATGAAAAAGTAAATTTATGATTCAGATCTGCTTTTGAATTCTAACTTGCATAGTTTTTGCCAAAGATTGTTTCTCAGTACTTGCTAGGCAGTCACATATTCTGTTATATATACATTATATTTTTTTATATAATGGCAGGAAAATGTATTTAGTTTTATACCTCTTTCTTTTACAGAGACTCAGATATTCTACTTGATAGATGAAAGTCAGTGCACTTGGAAGGCAGCAGAATGTGCAATAAAATTTCACAATACAGCTGAATGTCCAGCTGTAGATGCAAGATACACAAAATGTACTTCAGGTATTTATTTTTTATGGTCTGCAAGGGTTTCAAATACTTCCAACAGTGCTTTTGTAACAAAACTATATAACAATTGAATGCAATGGTATGATAATTATATTGAGATTTAGAGTTTTGAATTAAGATAAAACATATATATTGGCTGACATAATAACCTTTTTATGTCATAATATCGCATTTTTGAAATATATATCTACTCCTTTGTAAACTGAATGCATTTTATTCTCCTACAAAAACTATATAATTGTCTTTTACAGATGAATACAAGCATATATATGGATTGAAAATACTTACATGTTAAAAAATTCCTAAAACAGCATTCAATAGCAGATCTTTATTTGATACTTTTGTGTCACTATTACTGTGGAACATATGTGTATGGTCTCAGAATACAAATTGATAATGTCAGTATCTGATACTTGCAGATACATTTTCAAATCTTCAAAATGATTGTATTATATTTACTTTTGTTTTTCCATTCATTTTTAGATACATATTGACAATGCAGCTGGACAAAATTAATGATCTGTTTGCTTGGTATATGACTAAATTTCATAGGTAAGATTGCATGTCTTTCTAAACAAGAAAAACAGGCTAAGTATGTTCAATTCATGTGCCCTCATTTTATAACTAACAAATATACATACACCTAATGCTAGTTATTTGTACCCAACACACTTGCACCAATCAATTATCTTTTGTTTGGGTTGTCTAAATTCATATTCTGGGATTATATGATGAAAATGGAAAGAGAACTGAATAGCAGACAGTAGACTGATTAAGCTACATGGGTAGTCAGAGTAATCACTTTAAGTTCTAACTTGCTCACAGAGCTACCCGTTCTTTAAATGTTATGAACCTGAGTTTTGTTTTTAATGAGGGCATAGTTTTGTCAAACTGACTCAACAACCTAGTTTTGAAAGTTAACCAGTTAGCTTCCTTACAGAAATCTAAGAAACATACACTCTGTTGCTATTTCTTAATAATTTCACCTTACATTTTTCATCTGTAGCTGTTCTGTAAGAAAATCAGCTAGTCCATTCAACATTGAAGTCAAACTAAAGATGGGTGTTGTAAATGTATAGTGCAATTATACAAAACCATTTATTTGAAATTAGAATATTGTTAAACTTTGTTTCTAAATATCAATTAAAAGCATTATTTTATTTGATCAAAATGCAATTAAATATAATCTTGCATGTAACTGGGGAATGTTTTAAATTTCAGGTGTACATGAGAGTATTATGTGGAGTATGTATGTGGCAGGGCACACAAAAATTGCCCCAAATTGACTCTTTGTGTATTTAGTGAAATGGAAGAATTGGACAAACTATGGGACAAATAACAGATACTGTGTGACATTAATCCCTAGGTTGCAACAATATACCATACATTTATAGAGGATTGTGAAAGTGTTTTTTAAAGTTGGAAGTCATTTTTGAAAACCATGTTAAACTTGTTAACCAGTTACTAAAATTTTACCATTTTTTGTCAGTTAAACTGAGCCAGGTATAAACACCTGAAAGAATTATATAAATTCTGAAGGGTTCAAACTTTAATTGTATTAAAGCAAATCCCTAAAGAAGATGTAATGCCTGAAATTGTTTGTGGTGTGTTAATGCAATAAGTCAGTGGTATCTGTTTGAGCAGATTTTGTCAGTTGTTTTTTTAAGTGTAACATGGCCAAAATACTGTCTGTCCAAAACCAAGTGTTCCATCACAGTTTGAAGTGAAGGTTTTTTTTACTTTACTTGCATTGTTCTGTTTCTATAAGAATTAGTGTTTTCTCTTTATAAATGGCCACTTTCAATATTAATTCCTTTAAAAAGACATTGTTTTGCTTATGAATGAAATTAATTTAATTTACATTTTTCAAAATAGTTTTCTTTGCAATCTAGGCTAGAGAACTAAGAAAACAAGAATAAACCATAAAAGTATTCTGTAGTTGCTAGGCAACAAACTTGAAAATGGAAGTTTATTTTTAAACATTTATGCTGGAATCATTCATGTATATGTTACAGCTGGTGTTCCAATATTATATGTTTATTGAGATAAGTAGAATAATTTTGACTTATTTGACTTACTGTCCACATGACTTAGAGCCGGCTGCAAACTTACCAGGAATTTTGCACACGAACTACTTTGTCTGATAAATATAAATCTCTTAATATAACTAAAATGTAACTTAAATTCTCATGACTGAATAGTTACATATCTGGCTACCTGTTCAGCTTATTGTTCTAACTGATACCAGTATTTCAGTCAGATTTAAAACATTAAAACCTTTAAAACTAAGATTTTGTGAATTATTCTTTGGTCGCTAGGCAACATAATTATATCTGTAACTTCTGTGTTGATTGCCTTATGCAGTAATCATCATTTAATTTTATGAAGTCATGTTTGCAAAGAAAACTACTTGTTTATAGCTTGTTGAATAATAGAAAGCAAGCTCCTTATGTGCTGTGAATTATGTAAGAAATGTCGTCTGTTGGTAAAATATATTTCTTAGCATTCTTTCTATGAAAAGTATTGTGTCTTCAGAATACCTGCACATTTTGCATTGAAAATTTCCAGAATGTTTTAATAGACAATATTTTCAATTTATTTGCAAACAAAATTCTGTTTTGTGATAATTCTTTTTTAATTCTACTAAATATATATTCGGTTGTTAGAAAAAAAATGAAATATTCCACAGTTGCTAGGCAACAGAACTATATATTCATGTTTGGTTTGTAAGAAGTTACCTTTAAAATGATTAATGACATACAATAAAGAAGTTGTGCTCAATTATATGTTTCTGTGTTCTATTTGCTATTCACAATAGGGTACCCTTTTACCTACAAGAATGGAAGACAAAGGATTCAAAAATGACATTAAGATGTTACGATTTGTTCATGACTATAAACACAAAATCTGGCATAACTTTGCTAATTTTCAAGATTGGACTCTCATATTTTCAGGTTTTACTTCAGAGATAACATAGATTGCAAGTATGCAAAAACATAAAAATCTATATTTTTGGCCAGAAGCCCCATTTTTGCATTCCATGACACATATAATGTATGCTTAATGTGTAACTACTTCCATAAGGATATTGTGGTTGACACTAGATTATTTGAATATGACACAAGCTCAGTTAAATAGAGTAAACTTTCAGTTACAAAGTGATACATTTCAATCTATACATTGTGACTTACGACATAATAAAATAACGTGTACTGTAAACGAGGATATCTCAGTAATTTTACGAACGACAAAAACAGATTTTAAGGTTATAGTTGTGAAAGGTGGACAAAGAGTTTCACTACCATACCATATATATAATACATTTTGCGAGGCTGAACTTAGTTTTAAGTTTTTAATGTCCTTTTTAAACGAAAAGACAATATGAACAAGTCGGGCAAAGGGGGCAGTAAACCATGCATCAAGGATAAATACTGTGAAATATGTAAGCAATGGCTTACCAAAAAATATTGGACTCGTCATATTACCACAAAAACACATTTAAGAAAACACGCTACAATTTTATCTGGAAATAAAACTCCGCAAAAGGGCACCTGTGAACATTGTATAATTCAAGGTAGTACTTTAAAAAAGTGTCCACGTAAACACCGATCTCTTCTTGAACCGTATCAGTGTTTTGAAAACAACACAGCTTCTCCAGAAAAAGATGTGTTTAATCACGTAAAACAAAAATTGTTTGAAAAGGAAATGGAGGAAATGGAGGAAATGCGTAAAAAAGACGTTCCCCATGCGCAGCCTTTTGATTTTGATTGGTTGGATGGGGAAGAAAGTGAAGACATAGAAACACAAGAATCAAGTAGTGAACAGCAAGTATGTCTAGAATTTCATAACAATCAATACGCATTATTGAAATGTAAAATCTGTAATCCTACTAGCTATCAAGATTGGGAAGAATACTAACTTTTTTCTCTATATAAGAGATAAAAAAACAATGATTTGTATGTGTTTTTGTGATTTATGCGCGATAATTTGCGCGATTCATATGTACTGCAGTAACATTATGACAAATGTTTACAATTTAGTTGGGAACTGTTACATGCACTATAAGGATAGACTAAAAACGTTTGTTAAATGGCCAGAACAACTTATTCCCGATAAATATTCATTGGCAGAGGCAGGATTTGTTTACACAGGCGAATCTGATTTCAAATTGGTTACTTGTTTTGCATGTGGTGTTAAGTTATGTCAGTGGTCTACGCTAGATACAGCGCTTGCTGAACATGCGAAATGGATGCCTTCTTGTCAGTACTTGAAAATGATTGGTTACGGTGAGCGTAAAAAGGAACAGGAAAGCATTTCTTCTCTGGACGATATAAATACAATAAGTACAGGTGCTAACTTGAGACAGTCAACACAAGGATTTATATCCACTGTACCGTTCAAGTTTTTTAAACGTCCTTAGACAATATGAATCGTGTATCACTGTTGGAATCTTATTTTGATTTTTTCTATGCCAGATCTATAATTTCCGTCATGCGCACTAACTTTAAAAAAAGATGCTTTGGATGTGAAATGGGTGCTTTATCTCAAAAGGATCATACATGCTTAACAGTGACTGAAAAAGAACTCATGAACATACATTTTGATGAAATAATCAAAGTGGTGGATGAGCAATATATACTTTTCGAATGGGAGAATGCTGTTAAATCACTGGATGATGTTTGTGACGAAGTAATACAATTATATAAATTGAAGATAAATTGTACAGACTGGAGAGAAACGGACATGAAAACTGATCCATGGAAAAAGCGTATCGCGGACATAGCTATTCAACTTATAAATTTGGAATGGCGTTTTACACACAAACTTTAACATTTTATTTTGGTTCTTTGTGAAAGTGGAAAAAATATATTTCTATGTATTTTGTATCGTGTATTTTCTGTTTTTTTTTTCATGTAAGAACATTTTTCACCTATTATATTTTGTGAATGTAATGTGCACATTTCTATGTATCACTTGTATAATGCAAAATATATGTAATTAAAATTATAAACTTATAAATATTGTTTTTTATCGTTTTTTGTATACATTTTTTACAATAAAAAAACATATCGATGTATATAAATGTTGAGTGTTTGTTAAATGTTGAATCATTTTAAAAGTGTCCATCCTATCACTAACATGGAAAATGTTGTTAAATTTGAATCTCCCGCCACATTCATTGTTGCCGGACCCAGTGGCTCAGGAAAAACATCCTTGGTTTTTGAGATGCTTAAATATGCCAATGGACTATTTTCTCTTCCTCCTAAAACAATAATTTATTGTTACGGCGTTTATCAACCATTGTATGATACAATGAAAATGGAAATACTGAGTATAGAGTTTATTGAAGGCTTGCCAACGAAAGAAATGTTGGAAACGTGGAGCATGAAAGAAGCAGGACATAAAATGATCTTGATCAACGATTTAATGAGAGCTACAAACGGTGACCTTGTGGATATTTACTGCCAATATTCCCATCACTATAATTTTTCCTGCATATTTTTATGTCAAAATATATTTTGCGTGAATAAGGAGTTTCGAACGATTAGCATTATTTTATAGTATTTAAAAATCAAAGAGACCAGTTGCAAATACAAACATTGGGTAGACAAATATTTCCCAGTCAAATAAAGTACTTTATGGAGGCTTACAAAAAAGCGACTGAACAAAGATATGGTTATTTAGTGATTGACTTATCACCTCACTCCAACCCCTTGTATAAACTTCGAACACAAGTGTTACCGCATCAGTTAATGATTTTATACCGACCGGAAAAGGTGGTATAATGTATAATGAGTCAATTGATGCGCAAAGAAAGCGATTTTATTCAGCTTTTTATTAAAACGTCTCCTTCTCAGCAAAAGGCATTAATAAAAACGATACAACACTCGCAGCTGAAAGCAATAGTGCAGGTGGTTTATAATGTGTTAGTACATTATGATCGCTTACCCAAACAACTCAAAGGCAAAATACGAAAACACAAACTAATATTCCGACGTTTTGTGAAAAAAGAACTATCATTAGCTGCAAGAAAACGGATTTTATTTAAATATTTAAACATAATTTTACCCGTTCTCAAACAGATTGACAATATACTTGAGGGATAGCGCAAGAACTAGTGTTAGTACCCAAGGCAAAATACGAAAATTTGCTTACCAATGCGCAAAACAATGCCATTCAACAAATCGGCGGGAAGGAATTAAAGTCAGAGGAGACAGTTCAAAAGGATACACAAAACACATTGGAAAAAGAAATCAGTCAATCGGAAAAATCGCGGGAGGAGATGAATAATAAAAACTTATTGAACTATGAAGAAACGTCACAAAAACTAGATATAACACCAAAGTTATACGTAGAACGGCCATTATCAAAAATGCCTTTTACTAAAAAGGTAGACTTTAAACAACGTAAAAAAGTAGTGTCTCCTACGACGAAACAGAAATGGATTAATTATCTTATTTGAGCAAGGTGTGGTATTATTCATATTTTCGTTTTATCTTCTTTTTTTCACATTTATAACTGTATCTGTTTATCATTAAAATATTGTTTCACATCATTGTATCTATTTATTCCTTTTTTGTTTTATAGGTCATACGGAAATAAGAGGAACAGTTCCACTTTTCAAACGATTGTTGAATCTAAACAACTAATAAAAAAAGCAGTTTAGTCATTTATAAAAAAACAAAAAGGGAAAAACATGAAAAGGCAACGAAGTGACAGTGCATCTGATAGTTCAAATACGTCCGAAAAACGATCAAAATGGAACGAAACGCAATTCAGTGATACGGACGAAGAACAATTAGTCAGGTGTGCTGAACAGATGGAAAAGGAATATTTGAAAACGACTGCATTTACGTGTGATAATTGTTCAAAAAAATTTCAAACAATGCAGAAGCTGGTGCGACATAAGTTGAGCCATGTAACAGTTTACAGTTGTGATATTTGTCAAAAACGTTTCAACAGAAAAGAAAATTTAAACCGCCATAAAAAGAGATGTCATAAAATACCAACAACTACAGTATCAGGCGATGAATGCACGGCTACACAAACGAAATACGTTTGCTCTTATTGCGATATAACTTATAAATCAGCTGATTCTCTAAGGAAGCACAAAAGACAAAAGCATGAGGAAGCTATACATAAAACTGGTTTCACATGTAAACATTGTCTAAAAGCGTTTTGTGACTATTCCTCGCTTTTTGATCACGTGACTTCTACGCATCCATTACAACAAACGGGTGGGAAAGTTCCCGCATCTTTCAAAAGTATTTCCTCCGATGAAAAGGAAAGTGAAATTGAAAATGAACCAAAGCAGCAAAAAAAAAAAAAAAATTTAATAGTACAGAAAATAAAAAAAAAAAAAAAAAAAAAAAAAAAAAAAAAAAAAAAAAAAAGAAAAAAAAAAAAAAAAAAAAAAAAAAAAGAAAGAAAAAAAGGAGGGGGGGGGTTGTTTTTTTAAAAAAAAAAAAAAAAAAAAAAAAAATAAAAAAAATGAGGAAAGGAGTGATTTTTTTTTTTTTTTGTGGGGGGAAAAGGAAAAAAAAAAAAAAAAAAAAACAAAAAAAAAAAAAAAAAGAAAAAAAAAAAAAAAAAATTTTGTGGAAAAAAAAAAAAAAAAAAAAAAAAGAGAAGAGGACGGGTTCAGGGGAAAAAAAAAATTTTTGGAAAAAAAAACCCCTGTACAAAAATATAAAAAATTTTAAAGGGAAGAATTTAAACAAATCGTTTCAGAAAATGTTTGCAGCCATGGAAAATTATTTAAAACGGGGGTGGGGTCGGTGTAGGGTGTGGTCTGAAAAAGTAATCAAATTAGAGGTGCACACTATCATATATAGACCCTTATCAGGTAAATCGTTCATCCAACTACCCTTATCGCTATCAAAGAGTAACTGCTTACTCAATATCGAAAATGAAGATGACAGGTGCTTCTTATGGTGCATTTTGGCGTCACTCCATCCAACAGATAGATCTCCTACGAGTATACGTAACTATCAGCCTTATGCAAAAGACATAAGCATGAAAGGTATCGCATTCCCAGTGACACTCAATCAGGTCAATATTTGACCCCCAAAAAAACACCCCTCGGGTCGGGGTTGGGGTTTGGGGAAAAGGAGATGTTGCCGCTTAGAATAACGCCACATAGGAAAAGGTTGCATCACGTTAATTTATTGTTACTGAAAAAGGAGACAAAAGGAGATAAAACTCATTACTGTTTAATCACCAATAATAGATTTCTATCGCGCACAAAATCATATAATAGAGGGTTACACTACTGCCCTTTTTGTCTGCACGGATTCATTCGTAAAGAGCTTTTAGACAGCCATGTGCCATACTGTGCACCCAATGGCCCGCAAAAGATAGGGCTACCTCTTAAAGGTGATGACGACATTTTACGATTCAAAGACTTTTCAAAAACTCTAGAAATCAGGTTTCGATTCAGCGATTTCGAGTGTTATATAGCCCATTTCACTTTGCAATCCAGATCCGAACGAGCCTAATACGACTCCTACTAACTAAGGTGGATTTCGTACAATAGTTTGACTAACTCTAATCCCTGGTGTGTAGAGGGAAAGCGCTTCAAAAAATTTCTCGACTAAAGAATTAATGCAGATTCTCAGTCAAATACAACCTATGGAATTAACGAAGCACTATATAAAACGCTACTACTATTCCTTCAAAACTTTCACGCACTATGACCAGTAAGGCATCACGATCATCTCACGGGTCATTTCATAGGTATGGCCTAATAAATAATTTAAATTGTAAACAAGGCAATCATATTTGCGTTATTTTTCATAACTTGAAAAAATTTGCTGCTCACATTATTTGCGAAAGTATTGAAAAGTTTAAAAGCTCCAACATTTCCTTCATCGCTAAAACGTCTGAAAACTATATCTCATTTTCCTTATGTCAACTGCGATTTATTGACACAGTTTATTCCGTCTAGAAGCATTCACCGAAAACCTCGCTAGTGATTGCATAGAGCCCTTCCCTCATCTAATGAGCAAATTCCCGGATAAAACGAAAGCCAAATTATTATTACGTAAAGGCGTTTTCCCATACGAATATTTAGACTGCGAAGAAAAGTTTCAGGACACATCACTTCCATGTAAAGAAGCGTTTTACTCTTCCTTGAAAAGGGAGGGCATTTCAGACGAAGATTATGAACACGCGCAAAACGTATTTCAAACCTTCAATATGCAATCGTTTGGCGATTATCACGATTTGTATGTCAAATCCGATTGCATTTTGCTATGCGACGTTTTTGAAGCTTTTAGAAATGTATGCATAGAACAATATGAATTAGATCCGTGTCACTTCTTCACGAGTCCTGGTCTAGCTTGGGTCGCTTGTTTAAAAATGACAAACGTTGAATAAGAATTAATGACAAACATTGATTAGATTTTATTCATAGAAAGGGGAATTCGTGGAGGAATTTCACAGATTTCAAATCGTTACAAGCGCGCCAACAATCCCCTTTTAGACGAACACGATCCCCCGAACCCACTTCCTATTTGCACTACATCGATGCGAATAATCTGTATGGCCATGCGATGGTTCAGTCTTTACCAATAGGGTCATTTAGGTTTTTAAGTGAGCAGGAAATAGATGAGTTAGATATATTATCTATTGCCGAAGATGCAGATACTGGTTAATTCTCGAAGCATCATTGCACTACCCCTCTGAACTTCACGATTCTCATAACGATTACCCGCTTTGTCCAGAAAAAAAGCATATTTCGGACTACGAATTATCTCCATACCACGAAACAATTGTGGAGAAAGCTAAACGGGGCTTCTAAGAATGATGTTTTTCCTTCAAGGGCAACAGTTCCAAAACTGAGTAGCTCTTTACGCGATTAAAAAGATTTGAACTTGGTATAAAAATCAAAGAAATTCATCGCGTCCTAGCTTTTAAGTAAAGTTCATGGATGAAAAAATACATCGATGAGAACACAGAGATGAGAAAAAAAGCAACCTCGGCGTTTCAGAAAAACTTTTATAAACTCATGAATGTCAGCGTTTTTGGTAAAATGTGCGTAAACATAAAAACATCCACTTAGTACATACGGGTAGGCGCTTGATAAAATTGAGCGCCAAGGTAACGTACAAATCCACCAAAATTTTCACGGAAGACTTGGTAGCCGTTAAACTATTGCGCAATAAAGTCAAACTAAATAAACCTAGTTCCACGGGTACGTGCATTTTAGATTTAAGCAAAATCACCATGTATACTTTTTATTACAAATACTTGAAACCGAAATATGTGAAACGCTTACAATTCACAGATACAGATAGTCTTTTGTATTACTGCGAATGTGAAAATATCTACGAGGACATAAAAGAAAATTTACATTTGTTTAACACCTCTGACTATCCGACACAGCATTAAAAAAAAGTGTTAGGAATCATGTCGGACGAAACCAATGGTCAACCTATTAGCAAGTTTATAGGTCTTAGAAGTAAAATGTATTGTTATCTCTGTGACGGAAAGGAGGCAAAAAGGGCTAAAGGCATATCTAAAGTGACCGTGAAAAAAAATCGTTGTTCCGAGCATTATAAACAGACTCTATTTAACGAAACGGAAATGCTCTCAACCATGTCTGCGATTCGAAGGCATAGCCATGAGCTTTATTATGAACGGATATCAAGCTTGCTCTCTGTGCATTTGACGATAAACGATATTTGTTAAACGCAGTTGAAAGTCTGGCCTATGGTCATTACAAAATCAGACAGCTTGAACAGTAAAAATGTTCTGTACATATTTGTATATAAATTTGAAATATTTGTATAAAAAATGTTTTTAAATATTTGTATATGAAGATATAGTCACTTGTAATAAAACTTCTATTACTCATCTTTTTATGGGTTTTTTATTTTCCCATACATTTGGAGAAAAAAGACCAAACTAGGTTTACATTATCGATGCGATTTTATTTATTTTTTGGCACTACATGTGTGTAGCATATTATTCAATATATATTGATCATTGACATAGAAATCAGTAGCGCTAAAATCTTGAACAATATCTGTGGCGCTTCTTCCAATCAGTCTCTGATAAAGAAAATGTAAACAATATAATCCGCAAACTTTATTATTGTCACTTTGTATTTGTCTTAAATTGGACCAAACGTTTGTTGTGTGTGTATTAAGCCAACTTTCAAAGTAAACACTGTTATGCTCGGGTAATCTCCCGTAGCTGTCAAAGAACTCTGCTCTACCAAAGGTTGGAAAATAAAAAGCACACCAATGTTTTCCTTCATTAAACTCAGTATCCGTGTTAGCGATAAAGGCGGCAAGGGTATCTGGAGAGAACACTCGGAAGTACATTACAAGATTAAACCCCGAGCACGTTTTGTCTTAAAGTAGGGTTACAGTCTATGCAACACATTAACTGTGATGTGTTCATCACTCTGTAATTATATCTCGCTGTAGATTGACCTCAAAATAGACTGGACTTGAACTCAGCACAATACAGCTTACAGGTTCTGTAAAAACGAAAAAAGTACAAAATAAACACTGTTTTTTTGGTTAATCTACAAATGTTACTAGTTTATTAAATAAAAAGCCACCACCTTTTTTACTTATCTACAAATACTAGTTTATTAAATAAAAGCACCACCTTTTTTACTAATCGATAAATTCATAATTTATTAAAAAAAACCACCAACTTTTTCCACTTCGTTTAATTGTAATACTTGTAATGTTTTTAAAAGATGCACATTTACCTGTTAAAGCTGTTCCAAACTGAACCTCGAGTCTGATGTTTCCAGTTTTCAGTTACGATATATATTGTCCGTGTTGCGCAAAGTTGGGTTCCAGTTGAAAGGCAGACAGCGTACTGCCAGATCGAAATGATTCCCTGTCCAGGTCATTCCCAAAATTTTGTCGCCATGTTCCTGTTACATCTACAGATTGGAAAAGGCTCTCATGAATGTAGCACCAGTTGTTTTATTAAAGCCCAATTTTAAAGGGGCAACCACCTACAGTTAACCCATCAGCATATAAGCAGATGCTTTTTATGTCACAGTTTAAAAAGTTGAAAGGATTCGATTTATAGTCCCTGTCACCGCCTTGGATGTATTGAAGGCTATCACTACTCGTTCTTGTTTTGTGTCCAGAAAACATATTGTTCCAGGAAAAAGTTGTACTCCCGGTGGCATTACTCTGCACTCTACATTCTGTCTTTGTAAAGGGATATTTTGCATTCGTGTTTTTCATCATTTCCGCATGACCATAAATGACTGCGGGGTTAACTCTGATCTTACGAGCCAGCAAATAGATATCCAAAATATCAATCTTATAGTCCGGAGTGGTTTCGCCCGAATTTAGACAAAACGCTGGAGAATTTCTGTACAGTTTGAGTTTCACATCCACGCCGTTCATCATATAACAGTTTATCGTAAACAAATCATGAAAAATGGGTCCCTGCATGTCCATCACTTTGGATTGGGCTTTATATTTACTTCTTTCCATTAAACCATTGTTTGTCGATGAAGGATCGGTCAATCCGGGAGAATCTGCATCATCTGGCAAGTACAGCTGTGACTGCAACTGAGAGTCTTTAGCATCACTGCACGGTACCCGTTATGATTGTTCTGAAGAGTCACCTCAGTGCTTGAAAACAAAGCTTGTAAAAACATATTTGCTGGTCCCGTTTTCTCTGAAACACCTAAATTCGCTCCATTAGGCTTTGTCACTTTCAACTTCACATACAGCTGCGATCCTTTCAAATATAAATAGTCAACAGAATTCTGTCCACTGATTCTAAACTCAATGCGGCTGTCAACAGTCACTTGACTCAATGGCCGAATTTCCTCAAAGTATTCATCGGAAACACCGTCCTGAGTCGGTGGTAAGTCAAATAACGCTAACTCAGAAGGTAAACCCTCGTGAAAACTGCACTGACATTTTTTTCTCGTTGTTTTAGAAATTCAGTATATCCCTCTATTACCTAAGCCACAGCTACTTTTTCCTTTTTTCTTGTTGCGTTCTTTCTCCCTTTCTTAGATTTGAATTTTCTTTCCTCCTTTTTGCTGCACTTTTTTTATTTTGTAAATTTTTGCTGAAGCTTTTCTCGGTTTTCTTTTTGTAGTCCGCTTCCTCCGAGAACCTTTCGTTTTATGAAACATTTCAGCTACGTTGGTAGGATTTATATTCTCCCGTTTCATTTCACTTTTTGCTTGTTCCGTCGTCTGCTCTGCTGGAACGACTGCTTGGATAGGTAGCTGTTGCGCGTTTGAATGAGGTGGTATATATTTATCCAATGACAGAATTTCAGCATTTCTCGCACCACCGCTTTGTAAAAGCTTCGTTTTTCCATCAGCCACTTTATCGAAAAAATTCATCCACCTTGGCAGATTAAGCACATACAATTTTGATCTATTCATAATCACTTAAAAATGGATATTGTTTCAAATGAAACGTTAAACCAAAAAAGAGGGAGCACCCCCGTCTTCGCATTTTATATACACTGTAAATTCTAAAAGTTCTATTTTTTCTAATTGGTAAATAATACACTTTGTTAAAACCCCCCCCCAAAGTTTTTTTTTTTTTTTTTATCCGTCTCAACAGTGGCTGTTCTGAGTCATGTACAATGCTTTCTTTACACATGTCACTATATATGTATAAATCTACATTCGTTTTACGACCTTTCGATTTCGTTTTCAGACTCGTGTCCGTCAATCCGTCAATCCGATTTTCCAAAATCCCGTCAAAGGTAAAGGCGCATTCAAATGTACTCTAAATTTGTACACTTTATTATCCGTAAAATACTCATCACTGCTATCACTTTTCACATAAATGTATCGATCCATAAATGTTTATTGGGGCGTTTCGGAAATATGACTCACTTCATCCGCATCTATCCAAGTGTTAAATGACTTTGGGAACCAAAAAAAAAAAAAAAAAAAAAAAAAAATAATTTTTTTTTTTTTTTTTTTATTTAAAAAAAAAAAAAAAAAAAAAAAAAATTATTTATTTTTTTTTTTTTTTTTTTAACAAAAAAAAAAAAAACAAAAAATATAAACCAAAAAAAAAAAAATAAAAAAAAAAAAGAGGGAAGGGTTTTAAAAACCCCCCACATTAAAAAAAACACCCGGGGGGGGGTGGGGTGGGGGGGGGGGGGGGGGGGGGGGGGGGGAAAAAAAAAAAGGAGAAAAAAACCTTATTTCAAAAAGAAAATTTGGCTTTCCTTTTCTTTTAACACCTCTGGATTTTGTCAAATAAATATAAGCCCACACATCGCTTTCATTCTCTTTGTTTACATCATTTGGCGCCATCAAATTTAAACTACGATGGGGTGTGGAATTGTAACTCGCAACAATATTCTGTAGGTCGTCAATGTATCGATACGTTCTATTGTGTCTCATCATGCGATACAATTTTTCTTTCAAAGTACGCTGAACTCTTTCTACATAGTTACTCTTGGGGGCGTTGTTTGTGGTAAAAAAGTACATATCATTGTCTTTCATAAACTTTTTAAACCACCTATTCACGAATTCGCTTCCCTTATCTGCACGCACTTTATGAATTTTCAAAGGAGTCATATCTTCCAAGATTGTTTTCATGCCACTTAAAACAGTTTTTGCAGTTTTATCTTTAAGTGGCTCCACCCAAAGTTTCCTAGACAGGATATCAATGGCACACAATAAATATCTAACACCATCATTATATTCAGCTAGGTTCAACATGGATAACAGATCCACATCTATTTGTTCTCCAATAGATGACACACGAACTTTAGCTGTCTTGAATTTATATCGCCTTGCTTTTGTAAAGCATAAGCATCCTGATCATTAATCCATTGTTTGATAAAATTTAAAGAAAATTGTCCGGGGTATTTCTTATTTAGTACTCGAAAAAGTTTACTCGGACCAGCAAAAGCACCCGCGTTTTTAGATTTAAAGTAATATTTTTTTAACGCATCCTCTTTAGAACCTTCCATTATCATAGTCGAAATTGATATAATGATTGTTTCCCAACTGTTTGATGATTATTGTATGATAATAACACTTATTTTTATAAAATCTAAAAAAAAGTTATTCATCTTTCAGAATTTATTTATAATACTAGGACACAATGAGATTATTATAAAGCAATTATTTTAACATTACGTTCCAGGTGAGTGTCATTTAAACCATAAAGTCAGTCACGGTGTGCTTCACGTCCCTATGTATATCTACTTTAAGCACCAATGCACTTTATGACTTGGACTGTTTTACGTCCCAATGTACTTTAACATTTGGACTGTTTTACGTCCCGGAACGTTTAACATTTGGACTGTTTTACGTCCCGGGACGTATTTTGGACCCTACTTTCCCTACTACTTATAACTATTGCCATTTCTTAAGATTTCTTCATTTAACTTTCAAATTGCATTGTTTAAGATAAAAGAATCATGATGCCGCCAAATTTTGTAGGATAAGGTCATATTTGACAGAGTTATGCCCCTTTTTGTAGTTAAATTTTGGCTATATATTTCTATTTGTAAAGATTTCTGCATCAAACTTTCAAATTGTATTGCTTATGACAAAAGGATTGTGATGCTGCCAAAATTTCTAGGTCTAGATCATATTTGACAGAGTTAGGCCCCTTTTTGTACTTAAATTTTGTCATGAAAACTTAACGTTGGCTATAACTTAGTCATTTCCTAAGATTTCTTCATCAAACTTTCTACTTGCATTATTATAACAAAAGGGTCGTGATGCCGCAAAATTTGGTATGTCAAGGTCATATTTGACAGAGTTATGCCTCTTTTTGTACTTAACTTTTGTCATAAAAATATTGGTTATTCTGACAGAGCGTAAGGGGGCGACATAAGTGATCTAGTGAACACCCATCTAGTTAATTCATTATACGGCTGAACGTAAGATGACCGTTAAAAACCCTTATAATACCTCAGTGTCACTTCGTGATGTCACTAAATAACGTCACAAATCAGCACGTACTAATACATTGACATACTGTACGCGAACACTCTCATTTTTAAGCGTGGGGTACAATGACTTGATATGAGAAGTGTATATTACCGGTTTGCACGTTAATATTAATATTTATTTACGTGTCATTGACCATTCAAACGGCTGTAAATTTCATGGGAGGGTAATAAAAACTTTTGAACTGAAAAGATCTTTAAATTATCTTCTTCCCTCTAAGCAAATGAATTTATGCTTAATGGATGACGTAAATTTTCCTTTGCGTGCTACACATCTGCTAAAATTGATGACATGTTCTACAGGGACCTAACAATTCTCTCAGTTCTAAATACGCGGACCAAATTTAAGCTCCTTTCTATATTTAGAAAGTAATCTTTATGTAAATTCAGTGCATATTCACTAATTACCCATTCTTTTTCTTTGTTAGTCAATATTTAAGTTCGTTTCTATTTTAAGGATGTGATCTTATGTATTTTTAGTGCGTATGTACTATTTACCGAGTTGTCTGATATAAAAACAAATCCAATATTATATAAATATCATATGGCAGCATGTGTGACATTGATATTGTCAACCCGAGAGCAGAATGTCACCCGAGGCGTCTGTTTCGAGGGTTGACAATATCAATGTCACACATGCTGTCATATGATATTTATTTTATTATACCGAACAAAATTAAGTACATAAAAGTTTTAAAATGTTTTTAATTCATCTAATTAAACATGTTTAACAAGGTAAACAAAATATCACATTTATCAGGAAGAACAAAATTCCACTGTTAACAATGCTAATCAAATTCCTTTGAAAACTGTTTTTTATTGTACTTGACCGTACATTTTCCAAGAAATTGAAATGTTTTTATGTAGGGCCTACACATTGAATAGTGACGTCACTGCTGTATGTGTATAAGGTGGGCAATCACGTCATGATTTAGCTAAACTATTGAAGCAGTTATTTGCCCTTATATGACATTCAAAATATTACTGCGGTCACATGACCTGACAGTCAATTTTCGCTTGGTCACGTGTCAAAAAGGTTGAAAATGTTTCTGATAGTCAAATATCTCTTTTTCGGATAATGGGATTTTACCATTGTAGACAAAAGTGAGGTATAATAAATTTATATTCATATATGCAATTATGAGATTTCTGTCTGGTGTGAACATGATTTAATTGACATTGACTACTTGCAGACGATATATTTCAAGTTACAACAGTCCTTTGTATGTTTTCGCTTAGCTATGAACATGTTCGGTGGTGGTGTTTTCCTTTTTTTATCGTTCACTCTCTTAATTTTATTTTGTCACTGGCAGATTCGAAGTATTATGTTTAGTTCAATTTAGTTTGTCGAACGTTCTCGTGTTGATTTATCACAGTCTTGTCAAGCTTTCATTACATTGTTTTGTCCAGATCACCAACAGAGAAAATTCTTATTACAGTTAAGTTCTATGAAATGATATTTTCGTCTCAGAAGTAAAAGAAATTTCCAACACAAAAAAGGTCATTTGTTTGGTAACAAAATTTTGAGGCTTAATTGCATGTGCATTGACATCACATGCAACGATAGCAAATTGTACAAAGGTAGTGTTCGAAATTCCAGACCGATACGTTTTATCAAAATGGAGATATTTAAAATAAAAAAGTGCACACTTTCTTTTGGAACAGAGTATAGTTGACAATATCCTAAAGCTTGTATGCGAGTGTGCGTATCTCATTTTTTGACAACGTGTTACATGTCTATTGGAAAAAACGCTAATTTGTGCATGCCAATTCAAAGACGACTCTGCGGCCGTTTTGCGACATTTATTAGGGTCCAGGCACGCTAGATGTTGTAAAATTACCTAGCGGGGGTAAGCCAGAGCATGCAAATTTCAAACAATCGACTCTTGTCTGTCAAACAGGAATTTATCAGAACTAAGATTACCTTTTATAAGCTTATTCTTTCAGAATCAGGTAATAGCGTTACTTGTCTTATCTTACACAATGATTTAAGCTAGTATTTTTCCTATTGCTACATTCTAAGAAAGGTATTCATGCGCTGTTCAAAACGCAATACAAATGTATCCATTCTCTAAAGGCTTCTACATAGTCTTAAACACGTAAACTCGTATTTAAAGATTGGGGTACCAAGATCGTTATTCTTGGTACCACTGCTAGAATAACATCAACTTACAGTCTCAAGAACAGTTAGATACCGGCTACATCGCGTACCAGAAGTCTTGCACTGTCGTAACCCTTCACAACGCAGTTCTTGAAAGGCTGCTTGAAACAGGGTCATAGGTATTCAAAATAACCACTGCATGTTTCTTCTACCCTGTTAATTCACTATTAACTGTCGAAAGCGGATTTTTAAAACTGCACACCATTTGACCGGTTAAAGGCATTATGTTGTTTTCTTTCTTTGTTTTCGTATCTTAATTAAGTCCTGGTTGCGACTTTGCTAATATTGTCATTGTTTCGTCCTGAAAATCTCCCTAAATTTAAATTATATGAAAGCGGTCCGTACATTTTAGTGCATCCTAGCGTGTAGGTATGTGCATCTCTAAGGAAAGCCTTTCGAAGGCCATTAAATTTGCAATTCCCCCTCACTGCACCAAAATTGCCACTCAACATCGCACATTCAGAATTCCAGTGGTGTTTGATTTAAACTGACGACTAGAAAAGGGTTTATGAGATGCATTTTAAAGTTTTTTTTCTTCTTTTAGCAGAAATATACATCAGCAAAGCTAATTTTTGGCAAAAGTGAGTGTTACATATTAAAAACGGGGCCCTTCGATCCCATTTTATTTACATACCGATCTGCAAAAATATAAGAATTCCCAAGAAGCCAACGTAATAACTGCCTGATTTTTGTCATCCTAAAACGCTTGTTAAAAGTCATATTTTGTCCAAATAAATTAAATAAAATGATAACGCCTCAGCTCGGCTATGCTGAATAGATCTATCTTAAATTGTATCCCTTTTTCATAATCTGGGCAGAATAACAGCAACGGGCCTGCAGTTTAAAGGCACAGGTGGAAGGAACATACCTTTGACTTTTTTTCCTATGCTAATGTCTTTTTCTATGCATTTTAAAATTGATATCAGATTTTTTCTTCATAGCTCTTTAATATAGACAAGGTTCCCAACACACTCTGTATGAAAATAAGCATGTCGTTCCGAAAAACTCTTCCATTTCTTTCAAATTTGAGTTACGTTTAACAAATTTGAACGAATTTTAGATGAAATGATAGAGCTTTAAGAAAAGTTTACTTCAATGGAAAATTCCGAGCCGTTTTCGTTCTACAAGCGAAAATGCCAAAGCAGTAGAGCGATTTTCGCTCAACCCAGAAAAATGTCACACATTCTCCAGACGGTGATGTTCACTAAATTCTCCAGTAATATTGCGGTACTGCGACAGGACACAATCAAAACATGCAACATATATGTTTAGACTACAAATCATGTCGTAGATCGTAGGGTTCGATGCTACGGCGGATTTTTCATTTTTTGTTGACTAAATGCTTTTACTTTTACTTTCAACCGCCTTCGCCAGATATGTTATGACAATGTCCTTGCGCAACCTCTCGGACCTTCATGGCCGCTTATACATTTTGACAATTACAAAAACTAAAAAATCCGCTGTAGCATCGAATACATTTGTGTAAAGGTACGATCTACGACATGATTTGTAGTCTAATAATACATGTATATATTTCTTTTTTTGATTGGTTTTGGATTTCGGAATGGTCAATTGTTAGAAGTAGCATATCAGCTGATTATATAAAAATCCTTAAATATGAACAAGAATCAAGCGCAAGAAATCAATACAATCTAAAACTTTATACAATTCAAGGGAAAGAACTCAAAGTTTACTCAATCACGCGACAATCTAACGCAATCTAAACCATGGGATAATTATACGTCTTTAAATGCAAGTCAAAAGGGAATTAAGTTACAAATTATCAGTAGTTTGGTCACAATCACGAAAACTAAATACTTCCAATTTCGCTTTATACACAATGTTTTATTTACAGAGCATAAATTAGCCCTGATGAACGTATCAGACGGTTTATGTAACATATGTAACAGAGCTTTTCTGGGAATGTGGGGAAATACAATTTTGGACACGTGTAAATCTGCTTATGAAACACTTGAAACAAATATTGAACTTGATTACACTCTGGTCGCGTTACACACAATACTACACTTTCATTTTTGAAACTAAGTTCTTAATCTGGAAATTCAGAAACGATAAAAAAATTTCAACTATACGAAAACCAATCAATTCATATGAAAATAAATTTGTGAACATTATCAAAGACGTATTCATGAACCAACCTACATTTAGGATGGAAAATATTACAAGTACAATGGACCGCATCAAATCTATCTGAGATGTACGCTTATTAATCTCACTTCATATTATCGAGTTTTTTTCCATTTCAGTGAGGTTGATAAAGGTATATATTAAGCACAGAAGTTTCAATGCAAGGTTTTCTTTTGTTTCTGTATAAGCCTTGCAATACATGTTTCTTCCTAATTTCAAATTATATTGTCGCCAATGAAATTGGTTTATTAATGCATTTTTTCTGTTAAATCTTTAGTGTAAAAATGTATTACCATTTTCGCAGTTTCAGATTATGTCTGATAATTGTACGGCTGGTAGGGGATGCGTTCCGACCCTTATCACGCCCATGACGGAGCAAATAAACGGGGTTACCCAAATCATTTGGGCCTCAAAAAAAAATCTGGATCGCATTCCGTTCTAGTTTGTCTATCCAGTCTTTCCAAAAGTTCTTTTCAGGAAATTGCAAACATTGCCGACATCTGAAATCAAGAGTCTGAAGCGAAGTTCCGATATTTTATAGACTCAGCCACAAGGGCACAAACCCGAGCCCTCGACTGACAAAGAGTAATACCGGCAGAGTTCATCTTAAGAAACCAGTCCTGTACTATGAAGTCTAGTTATGCATATCAAAATTTGAGGTCACTACCACAAAGGTAAAGCTCACAGGGGCCTGCTTTAAGAAAATCTTGTTATGGCTTTATCTCCTAAACCCCTTGCTGAATTTTGATAAAACTTGACAGGAAGCATCGATATGAAGTGTAGTTGACTGTGCATATCATAATTTGTATGTTCCGTTCAGGTGATATATCACACAGTTATTGCCATTTGAAAATTTACTTGTATAGTCCAAATATAGCTTGTCCGGGCTTTATTTTCTAAAACCCTATCCTTTGCCGCATTTTGATGTAACGTTACACGAGTGATCATTACTTTGTTGTACATATCATGGTCACATTCCGGTCAATAGTGGGGGAGACATATATTATCAAAAACAACCATGTATTTCTATATTGTCCTGTACAGTATTGCTAAACTGTGCTACAGTACACAATAATATTACAGTATACAGCAGTGCTATAGGCATCGTGACCTGTGTCGTAGGTGTGATAGCCCCCTACCTTTTGATACTACATACTTACCTTTATTTAATATTACCTGTTTCTTCCACCATTAGCAGGTTTATAAACTTCTGTGGACGTGTACCGTATACTTACTTTAAGTTTGTAAATACTTACATATACACATACAGTTGTCATATTTTTCCTATAGCCTTCCTATACTTACCCTTACTACAGTCGTAAGCCGTTACATACTAAATTGGATAACTAACGTGACTTACAGCTTTACCTGTCCTTTCACCTGTATCGTGTTATTCCTTTGTTGTGCAAATTATTTTATCATTATCGCTATACTTTTCAGCCAATCATATCAACGTATTAGTTGTTGATATATTTTTGAAAAGTCTTTATGGTTTTTACAACTTATCTAGTAATATAGAAAATGAATATAAATTTATTGTTAATAAAGGAATTTGTTTAGTTACAGGTAAAACATTTTGCACATTTTGTATTGCATATTATACATTTAACCAATTTATTAGTATTTTACACTTTTGAGTAAATATTTGTTTTCACGGTACATTCTCAGTAATCGTTGCCGGCCATATTTATTTTTTGTTTATCTGTTTATATTTGTTGATAAAGATATATGAGTTAGTGGTATATTTTGGAATCGTCTACATGTTTTTACAACCTATTTAGTAGTGTAGAATATAATAGAAATTTAGTGTTAGTAAAAGAATTATTTTGGTTACAGTTGTCAATAGCTGAATATCCCACCCAGAGAAATAAACCAGAATTCTACCGTTGAGATAACCAGCTTCCCCACCTAACAGCCTAAGAGGGACGTCGTGAGGCGCCTCGGTGACAAATAGCGCCCAACGTCTGACTGTGACGGCATTACAAGGTCAGTATTCGACACTTCAATTGCTTAATTTTGTAGTTTTGTAGTTCTCACTGAAATTCGAGGACAAAATTAAACAAAGTGAGAAAGAATGTCACGGTTACGGACTTAATTACGTAAAAGGAGAGAAAATATGTAGGCGGCCAGATAGCTCTGTCGATAGAGCACTCGCCCTGTAAGCTTAAACTGGTTCGAAATAAAGAAATAAAAAGGTTGCTCCCTTCATAATTGCAAGCTCGTTAAAAGGACACACTGTATTGTTGTCAGTATCATGTCACTCATGTTGGCATTTAAAATGATGTTTCATGTTGTTTAGTTTCTGCGTTTCAATGTAAATAGAAGTTCTAAGGTCTAGCTATACTGTCCTAACTTTTGTTAAAATGTTTAGAATAAAGATACTTTAATAACATTTATTTGTGCAAAGTTTTGTAAACTGCATTTTACTGTTTGAGAGAGTTTGATAGCTTTAGTTTTGTACCTTCCCATCCGCTTTGGTACTGTGGAAGGCCCTTCATATATGTATGTTTGTAATTTTGTTCAATAAAATTTGTTGAAGGCCACATTGCAAATAAGTATTTCCTTTCTTAATGTATTAATACCTTCGTTAGATAAAGACATTATTATTATTATTATTATTATTATTATATTAATTATATATTTGCAACGAACCACGTATCTCTATTTTACGCAACTTGAAGCAGAATACTGCTAGCTCTTCAACGCTAAAAATAGTTTTCGAAAGATGCGCTTAAAGTGACATTATGCATAGTGTATTTTTGGTGACAGTTTTATAAAAGCAATTTTCGGTTGCTGTGCATTTAAATGTGTTAAACAAATGATAATGCCGCATTAATATTTGAAGTTGGTGCTTTAGAAATTAAAAAAATGGACAAATGAAATAATAATTCCTTCCTTGGCAGTGATCTCCCTTGTGTTATTAGTGTTGCTCGGCAGTGGAAGGGAAGCTACTCCTGCATGCACTTGTTTATTTCTTAAATTGACTCTCCCAGTCAAAATAGGAAAAGTAATATTTGGAAAGTTATTATTTCATACTGGTAGCAGGAAAAGTTTGTTGTATTGGGTTAAAAGTTATTATTTCCTCTACCCTTTTCACACACACCTATTTCAGCTGGAATTTTACTTTTAAAAAATGTGCATAATGTCACTTTAAAAAAACAAATACAATTTGTAAATACAGCTTTCGTGAACATTCTTAAACAAGCATGGACCTAACGGGATCTTTTCATTCATACCATCTAAGAAAGGATAAAAATTTACGTGCTAAATCGGTACATAAGATTGAGTTGGAGGCGAGTTATTCAACTTTTCTTAGCGTTGACGAGTGGCTTTCCTGGACAATATTATTAGGTTGATATTAAAGGATAAAGACTTATTTGCCCTTAGGGAAAAAGTGAGATTAGTTGCAACTATTAATAGTGTTAATTTTTATAAAGTTTCTGACAGGGGAAATAGGTTATTATTGAATTATAAATTCTTAATTCTTTATGCAGACGTACAGTGTGAAGGAAGATGTCAGACGACCTGTGATTTACCTGTTGGAGCTGAAGATCAAGTCTGGACCAAAGGTAAATGTGTGCTTCATTTATATTAACTTAATATCAGAATCAGACATTGTCTCTGTAATGAAGTTGAGGATTGATTTAAAAACTCCAATAAAGTCTTCGGAGGTATCAAAATGTTCAGTAACATAACAAGTTGACTGAATTTATGTCCTGTTTTACAACTTAAGACATTTGGTTAGCGCGTTGCGTGTAATTACTCAGGAATTCCATGTGTTGGGAAAAAAGTCGGGATTTTTTTCTCCACGTTCAAGGAATTGTCAGAGAATTGTATGTTGCGTAATTTGTAACAACCCTGAAGTTACTATCATCATTTAAGTGACACGTGTTCTTTTGATCAGCACGAACAGAAGATATGCACTTGTTCTTTGGAAATACAATGTACATGCTTCAGGGTGCTGCCAATGCTTTTCTTTTGTATACTCTTTATAGACACTTTAAAGTGTGTTTTATCTGGAGTGCTCCGATGACTTTTGTGAGATCGACAAGTTTGATTAAAAGATTGAGTTCTCTGAACTTATGTTTCTTTTATTTCTATTTTCCGGTGAATGAAGAGGTATTCCAGTAATTTATACCTACCAGTTGGGAGGAGACAGAGTACTTCCTGTCAGTGAGTTGGACTCTTTCCATTGACATCAATGCAGTCACAGGGGGCATGGAAGCCATAGATGTTGCAGGTAGTGTGTAATTGTAGTTAATTGACAACAAAAACTGATGAAACAACAAGGTTATTTGTGTTTCTTATAATGATGTACATGTGTAGGCGTACTAACATTAATGATTAACCTATGTTCTATAGTCGCCATGATAAGGTTGGGGCATCTATACTTCTGTATATTTTATACGGACCATGCCTTTACAGTTTCAAAGGTTGTTCTAGGAAACTCTCTCATCTCATGCTTCTACCTTTTTTCAAAACAAAAAATCTTTGTTAACATGCAAGACGTCACAGTTTTAGCTAGACTATTAAGGGAATAAGGATGGTTATTGTGGTCTTCATTGCATTGGCTTTGCATATTTGGTTAAAAGTTTTACATGCAATCTGCTATCTTTGACATCGATTAATAACAACGCATGGGATTGGTTTAAAACTATACTTATGTGTTCAGGGGTGTCAGACGAACAAGTTAGATATTGTGTTTTCAAGTTACTTTCCTGCACATACCTAAATAAGCACTTAAATAATTTATTGGAAACTTTGAGAAAGTATTCAAGGGTATCTGGCAGGCATATTAAACAACTCTTGACTGAATTGCATTCAAATTATGGCCCTTGTTAGACTTAGACATTTTGATTTGCAAGCTAATATCGTGCACATACCTCATTAACCAGTGATTCGATTAATTTGAAACTTCATAAAACTTTTCAGAGGTATCAGACAATCAAATTAGATAACTCTTTACCAAAAATGACTCAATTTATTACCGTTGTTCAACTTAGAAATAATGGTAAAAGTTTTGAATGTAAGCTCCTGTCAGTCTCATTTCTCAATAACCCACAAGTAGATTTACTTCAGTTAAAGACGTAAAACATGTTACCAGTAGCTCCCTTGCATGGCGCTCAGTATTAAAAAGGAAAAACTGGCTTCTCTTCTCTCATACCCTCAAGGCGATGGATACAATCAGGAATTAGGTGTCGAGAGTGATTTATATAAGTTGTATAACTTGTTTCACAATCGATCTATAATCAATTAGTATAAACTAAAGGGGCAATCCCTACATCTAGCAGGTAATATTCTCCAAACGCTGATTTTATCGATAATGACTGGAATATATAGCTTAGACTTAGGTTGAGTAATTTAATTTCACATCAGTTGTAGGCAGTGTCTCTTTAAGCCACCAAAGTGTTCAGACATTCGAATTACTTACCCCTTGATTTAATTTAATGTAACATTATGAGTTTTTTGGATCGCTGTCTGTCCGTCGGTCCGTCCGTAACTTTTACCATTTCTTAAGATTTCTTCATCAAACTTTCAAATTGCATTGCTTCCGACAAAAGGGTTGTGATGCCGCTAACGTTTTGTTGGTCAATGTCACATTTGAAGGGGATATGCCCCTTTTTTGTAATTTTTGTACTTAGAGATTTTGTCACGATATTATAGGTTATTCTGACGAAGTGTAGAAGAGCGATACAAGTGTTCTACTAAACACCCAACTAGTTTCATTTAGAAATTTGTGTTAAAGGTTTTTCATTTATGCTTATGTTATGTTTATATCTCACTAATTAACTGTAAGATTCAATCGGTACTGAAAGAAAATGTTGGCGGGTATTGAACTTGATAACAAAAAATGATCATAGAGTTTTAGTAATTCAATTTTGATAATTATAAACCCTTTTGTTAGAAATGTGTAAATTGCACTTCAAAGTGGTTCGAACAGTCGAGTGTGCTGTCATCTGACAGCTTGTGTGGAAATTAGATCACAAAAAACTATATATAATGCACATGATCAGTATAGAAAGTTGGTTATCAGTTGAAAGCTTTCAACAGTGCATCAAATAACAGCATATTGCTTTTCTTGATTTTCATAAAAGTGTTCCTTCTTTCTTTTCTTGATTTTTAGCTCGACTATTCGGAGAATAAGGAGGCTATTGCACTCGCCCCGGCGTCGGCGTCGGCGTAGGTGCCGGTGTCGGCGTAGGTGTCGGTGTCGGCGTCTGCGTTGGTTAAAGTTTTTTATAAAGTCAAATATCTTGAATACTATCAAAGGTATTGACTTGAAACTCAAACTATATGTTTACCATCAACATCTACACCTGAGGAAACAATCTCAATAACTCTGTTTTGATTTTTGACAGATTTATGCCCCTTTTTAACTTAGAATTTCTTGGTTAAAGTTTTTTATAAATTCAAATATCTTGAATACTATCAAAGGTATTGACTTGAAACTCAAAGTATGTGTCTACCATCAACATCTACACCTGAGGAAACAATCCCCATAACTCTATTGTGATTTTTGACAGATTTATGCCCCTTTTTAACTTAGAATTTTTGGTTAAAGATTTTTATAAATTCAAATATCTTGAATACTATCAAAGGTATTGACTTGAAACTCAAAATATATGTTTACCATCAACATTTACACCAGAAGAAACAATCCCCATAACTCTGTTTTTGATTTTTGACAGATTTATGCCCCTTTTTAACTTAGAATTTTTGGTAAAATATTTTATAAATTCAAATATTTTGAATACTTTCAAAGGTATTGACTTGAAACTCAAATTATGTGTCCACCATCAACATCTCCACCTGAGGAAACAATCCCCATAACTCTGTTTTGATTTTTGTTAGATTTATGCCCCTTTTAAACTTAGAATTTTTAGTTACAGATTTTTATAAAGTCAAATATCTTGAATACTATCAAAGGTATTGACTTGAAACTTAAAATGTATGTTTACTATCAACATCTTCACCAATGATTTTGATTTTTTGACATATTTATGCCCCTTTTAAACTTTAAATTTTGTCACAGTTTTTACCAGACTATTATTAGAAATACTCAAATTGGCTTACTTTTGAAATGTCATAGAATAATTATGCAGAATGCAGCGGTCATGCTTTTTTAATTTTATACATATCAATTTTGAAACGTTACAAAGTTATTCATGATCAAATATACAAGGTGATGTATTTCTTTGAAATTATCTCCCCCTCCTCCCCCCAGTTGGCTTACATAATCCAGAGTAAGGCTTTGCACGTAATGTTCATTTACAAAGGTCTTTGAACAAGTTTCATATCTTTGACCTTAATTCTTATAGACAATTACACAATACACCTGTTCTTAGACAAAAAAAAACATTTTACCGACAAGCTTTCGAATAGTCGAGCGTGCTGTCATGAGACAGCTCTTGTTATTAATGTTTGTCTGAAGGAACAAGGCAATCTATGAGTATACAGACATTTGGCCTTGTTAGATGAAAATCTAAAATACAACATCAAAGTATGTCAGACTTGAGAAGAGTAATTAAAGTAAGAAAAATATTCGCTTGTGTAGTGTGTGATGTACAACGTCATAACGTTTAATTGCGTCATAAATGATCTCATCAACGTAATAGCAATTAGCAGGTGTTTCAGTACGGTTATTTTTGGCGAGATTTTTTTTTAATGTAAACACATAAAGAGGCAAAAATTTATACAGTCGTTGAGTTACGCCTTCAAGTTATTCCTTTTGCTACTATGGGATTGATAAAGTACACTCAACCGGTTTAGAGACGCAAAAGTGGCATAATATTTATTTTAACAGTGTTATCGTGTTTCAAATTTATTCAAATTTCATGCACAACAATCTAAAATTGAATTCTTTTAAAACTTTCAATAATTCATCGCAAAAAAGGACTTAGATTCTAAATAGAAATTAAAACAATAGCGTCATTCAAATACCAATGCTCAACAGGGGGAATCTTTGCGTTTTTAAATCGGTTAAGTGTACGGACATAATATGATGATTTCATATTTCGAATATCTATTGGTGTAAGATGTCAAACCTTTCATTTTGACGAAACGTCAAGAAAAACACCTTAATACTAAAAAGGTTACGACGGCTGTATCTGTAAATTGCATAAGGTATTGTTAAGATTCTGAGCTAGATATAACTGAAAGATAATTATAAGTTATGACTACGACAAAAGTGCGACGTTAATTGCTTATTAAACGCTGAAAATCAAATTGGTGTATAATTTTGAAATAAGCTAAAAGATATAACAGGAGGGCTTTGTCTCCTGGTAGTATGGTATGTGGTAAAAGAAAAAGAACACATTGAGGTGATTTCTAGACTGTATACAAAAAGACAACAAGAAAAAGGTTAATTGACGCGAGGCATCAAAGGCGACGGAAAAAATATTTGTTTGTTAATTGGTTTGGTATCAGGTAATGTATTTGAATAAGGCATTTAGATCACCCTTGTTGTCTTTATGAAATGCTAAAATCTGTGGAAGAAATTGTCATGAATTCCAGCTCCTGTTTGATAATATCCTGGGCTATGTTTGAAGTTAGTACTGTGGAATGTGGTTTCTAGTTCCGTGCTTTTGTGTGGGTTTTCAAATATTGGCTTATCGTAAATTTTATCGTCGATTTTTGTTTTTTTCATATTAACAGTGCCCTTGAAATTTAGAAATTAAGTCTTTTGGTTGAACAACGAAGTTACTCTTGTCCTTATATAGAATATTCATACACATAGCACATAGTTACTCATAGCAGGTGTCAGCATTGGATGTTAAAATACACCTATATATTTTAGATGGTTGCACACGACATATATTTCACAATGCATATTGCGTTATGAAAGTGTTTCAATCAATGAGTCTGTCTTGCATGAGTCGATGAAATGTGCGGCATATCTCATGTTCCAGAAAGGACTTGGGAGTATGATGGTTCCAGAGATGACAAACAAAAAGACTCCCTGTCACTGGACTCGTGTATAGTTCGGGAGCAGACAGGACAACTTGAATACACTTTATTAAATACATAGGTTAGCTTTATATATTCAAAATTTTTAAACAAATCAAGCAAACCAAACAGAAAAATACTAAAGATATCAATTTCCAGCATAGCCTTGGATATTTTTTGGTATAGTATTTTATTGAACCATGGAATAATTGTCAGTCTGTCCAAAAATATTTATGTGGAAGTATTGAAACTTCCTAGGTTTTTCTCGGCTGGCCCAGAACCTATTCCATCTGAAACATCTTTCTTAAAAGCGCAAACTATTTTCCAGGACACACTGGAATTCTTGTATTGTGTTATAACAAACAGATGGACCGATATTTACAATGAATCCGATCCTTTAAATTCAAACCGAAACATCAAGACTTGTAATAGGTTGTACCAAATTGGGTAACATAGTTACCTATACTGAAAATGACATCTGATTTGAAAAGTATCAAATTAAATAAAAAAATATAGAAATCGTATTGACTTCCAAACTGATCCTTCTGGGCAGACACCGAAGACACCCATAGAGAACCTAAAGATTCCCGAAAACGTCAAAAAATTGCTATAACTGTATACTGTTTCATATTTAGATGTCAAATCAGAAACAGTTTATTGAAAATACGTCTACAATGTTTCAAAGCACTGGAAAACATTTATGTATCTTTATCCAAGGAAGTTTATAGTGTACGACAGATAAGTAATTTAACCGTTTTATCTTGCATTTTCATAAAAATTAGAGTTCGGTGTAGGTATAAGAATCTTAAGGGTGATCTAAATGCCTTATTCAAATACATTACCTGATACCAAACAAATTAACAAATAAATGACTTTTTTCTGGTGCATTTGGTGCCTCGCGTCAATTCTTTTCTTGTCGGCTTTTTGTTTACAGTCTAGGAATCAGCTCAATTTGTTACCTTTTTTGCCACAAACAATGTCACCAGAAGATAAAGCCCTCCTTTTATATCCATTAACTTGTAAAATTATGCACCGATGTGATTTTCAGTCTTTAATAAGTAATTAACATCATACTTTTGTGATACTAAAAACTTATAATAAGCTTTCAGTAATATCTAGCTTAGAGTCTTAACAATATCTTATTCAATCTATTAACACGAGAAGAGTTAAAAAACTTCCGATACAGACGTCATGACATTTTTGTTTCGAATTGTTTTTCATGATATTTTGTCTAAATGAAAGGTTTCAAATCTTACGCCAATCTTACGTCATTTTATGTTCGCACTTTATCAATTCCATAGTAACAAAGGGAATGACTTGAAAGCGCAACTATATGCATATTGTTGCTTCTTTGTGTTGTTACATTAAAAAATATCTCGCCAAAAATAACCCGACCAGTAGCTAAGGTTGAAACACCTTATAATTGTAATAACGTTGATGACATAATTTATGACATCATTAAACGTTATGACGTCATACATCACACACTATCCCAGCAACTATTATTCTTACTTTAATTATTCTTCTCAAGTCTGACATACTCAGATGTTGTACTTCAAATTTTCATCTGAATTTTTATTCTCACAATAACCAGTTATCTATACTGATCATGTACATAACTAATTAGTATTTTAAGAACAAGTTTCCACACAAGCTGTCAGATGATCGTACGCTCGACTCTTCGAACTACTTTGATAGAACAGTTAAAATATTTCTAACAAAAGTGTTTAAAATTGTTAAAATTAAATTAATATATTTTAAGTCATCTACAACTCTATGATCAATTCTTGTTATCAAGTGTGATATCCGTCTACATTTACTTGTAGTTTAAAATGAATCAAATAGTAAATAATTACTGAGATATGAGAATAACATAACTTTAACAAAAAAAATCTAATAAAAACAATTCGCAAGTAACTTGAATGTCTAATCGCTGTGAAAGCTTTCAGTAGAACTCCCTAAATCTAGCAGATAATATTTTCCAAACATTAATTATGTGTTCAATGAACGTAAAATAATCAATAAATAAAACTTTGAAGAACAACATATATCGAAACATGACTCATTTTAGCACAAATAATCAAAATAGAGGACTTCTGTAATAAATCGCTGTCCACCTATTTATTATACAACAACAACTTAACATAGAGTGCAACGAGGCTGATTTTACCGATACTGACTGGAATGTATAGCTTAAACTTTTAGGTTAAGTAATTATACTTGCAAATGTCCATTACTTATAATTTGTGGTCATTTAATTTGACACCTTTTAGTGGAAAGATGTCTCCCTGTCAGTAAAGTCCAAGGTATCCCAATTTGCAAATCAGTCCAATCTATTGGATAATCCTCTGACAAAATGAGTTCCACATAGAGTAATAAATTATTAGTGCGAATTATCTCAAATATGTTTTGATTTAAATGCAAGGACTGTAAAAATTTGACAATGGGGTGTTAATAGAACATGTAACTAAAAGCCTCATTTAAAGATATTATCATGATTAGCAAATTTTCCTTAAATTTCATTATATGGAACAAAGAAAATAGCGGAAAAAGCCGAGTAAGTGCAAATGAAAGGACCTAACGTGCATGTAAAGAGTATTAATGGGAGATAATGACTAAAGTTCCCATTTGACACCAGTTTTAGGGTCTCTAAATTAACTTAAATTTCAAATCAATCCAATCATGGATAATTGAAAAAATGAGACATGTAAAATTTTAGCCGATCAAAGTGCGAAAGTCATTATCGACGTGCTATATAACACACTTCATTCATTCATTGATACAATGTAACCATTCATTTATTCTTTTAAAAAATTAATTGATTACCTAAAATCAAACAGCAAAATAATAAAGAACGGGTTTGAAAAAGCGGACATCTCTCTTAAGAATAAAGAATAAAGTATCAATATACATATACTTCAGTGCTATGTCTTACCAGTAAAAAACAGTAATTGGGTGAATGTCTGTAGGCTACCAACTGAATAGACATATATTAATAAATGTACATGTTCAGCAAAACAAAAACCAACAAAACACCGGAGAAGTTCGGGACACCGGTATACCGATATATAGCACTGTTACACAGTGATCTCCCTTTGTTTATAAAACAGTAAAACAAAATCGCGAATATTAGATAAGCTAAAATTAAATCAGGACCAAAATCACGAAATTTGAGATACGCGAAAAAAATCGATATGATGACTTATATACTGTAAGTTCTGTCAAAAGTTAACTAACTTACTCGTCTTTTACCTCTGAACACATAAGTATTATTTCAAATCAAGCCCTTACGTAGTTATTGGTAAATGTCAACGATAGCAGCTTGCATGTAAAACTTTTAATCAAATATGCAACGCCACTGCAAGGGACCGCAATAATCATCCTTATTCCCCGAATAGTCGAGCTAAAAATGTGACGTCTTGCATGTTAACAAATATTTACTAAATTATGTCTCCCCCATTTAATATGGGGGAAGACATATTGTTTTTGCTTGAGTCTGTCACAAATCGTGTCCGTTCCTTGTCTTTTGAACCCCTTTTAGAATAACTAACCACAAATGTTCACCATATTCAGACGATGAGCAGAGCGCATGTTATAACGAACCTTGGCTCAAGGTCAAGGTCACTGTTACTAAAGTAGAAAACGGTTTCTGCTCAATAACTCGAGTTAGGAGTGACCAAGTGGAATGGAACTGTGTGAAGGTAGCTTGCGTGAAGAAGGTTAGGATTGCATTGCGGGTCACTAGAGTCAAGGTCAAGGTCACTGTTACTGTTAGATTTTTAAAATTTTCTTTTTAGCTCACTGCATAGAGTGCCAGGCTGAGCCATTAGGATCATTCTCCGTCCGGGGTCCGTCTTACGTCGTCCGTCCGTCCGTCCGTCCACCATTTCCTTCAAACGACATCTCCTCTGAAACCACCGGGCCAATTTTCATAAAACTTTGCAAGGATGTTTCTTGCATGAAGCTCTATCAAAGAATTCCATTCCATGCAGAACTATGCAGAAATCTTCTTCTCTAAAACCACAAGGCCTACAGCTGAGATATTTAGCGTGCAGCATTGCCTTGTGAACCTTTACCAAGATTGTTCAAATCATGACCCCCGGTCAAAATTAACCCTTCCCGGGAGGGGGGATCTCTTGATTTCACATAGGCTTATAAAGGAACCACAAGGCCAACAGGCAGAGCTTAGATATTTGGAATATTACTAAGCATTGTGTAGTGGACCTCTACGAATTGTTAAAATCATGACCCCTTGTATTATAGCCAATGGTAGTCAGGTGAGCGATATAGGGCCGTCTTTGCCCTCTTGTTTTAAACAAAAATGTTTGTTCCGCAGCGAGATAGGGGGAGGAGGAGGGAGGTCAATGTCACTGTAACTAAAAAAAGATTTTAAACATTATTTTCTAGTTTTTAAATTGTTTTTAGCAAAAAACATAATTGTTGTCGGGCAGGGTGGGAGGTGGGGGGGGGTCAGTGTGACTGCTACTAAAAATAAATTTTTAAAACGTTTTTTTCTTACTTTTTTCGGTTGTTCCCTGTTTCAGTATTACAATCATTGACATACTGCTGTGGGAGAGACATATGCTTTTGTGACAAAAGCAACCATCTAATTCTATGTAAGTCTTTGTTTTGTAAAAAGATACAAGAAAGAACGAGAGAGTTTCCTAGAACAATCTTTAAAATTGTAAGAGGAAGAAGTATTGATGCCCCATTCTTGTTATGGCAGCTAAAGAACATGGGTTATTTATTTATGTGAGTACACCTGTACATGTACATCATTATATGGTCACACAAATAACCGTGTTAATATGTCTCCAATATAGAATATGGGGAAGATATATTTTTTGCCATGTCTGTCTCTCTGTCTGTCCGTTTGTCTGTCTGTCTGTCCGTCCGTCCGTCCGTCCGTCTGTCTGTCTGGCAAAATCGTGTCCGCTCCATATCTCCTAAACCCCTCGAAGGATTTCCATAACACTCGGGTAAGATGTTCACCTCAACTACACGATGTACAAACCCATAAACCAACCGCGCCGGCTCAAGGTCAAGGTCACAGCTCAAGGTCAAATGTTTGAACCTTGAATTCCGTGTCCGCTTCGTATCTCCTAAACCCTTGAATTTCATGAAACTTGGGTCAGATGTTCACCTTAACTACGCAATGTGCAGAACCCGTGAACCAACCGTGCCGGCTCAAGGTCAAGGTCACAATTAGAGATAAAATTTCAAATGACTATATTTCGTGTCCGCTCATTATCTCTTGAACCCCTTGAAGGATTTTTGAATAGCTCACCACAAATGACACGATGCGCAGAGCGCATGTTACAACCACCTTGGTGTAAGGTCGGGGTCACTATAACTAAAAATAGAAAAATGGTTTCCACACAATAGCTCGAGTTAGGAGTGACCAATTGCAATGAAGGTTGATGGGTCGGTAGCTTGCTTGCATGGAGAGAAAGCTTGGAATTGCATTGCGAGTCACTAAGGTCAAGGTCTCTGTTACTAAATAGATTTTTAAAAAATACATATATTTGGTGGTTTTAAATTGTTTTAAGCAAAACAATCCGGGGGGAGGGGGTCAAGGTCACTGTTACTATAAATAGTTTTTTGTTTTAGTTTCTAAATTATTTGAAGCAAAAAAATTGTTGTTTTTTCGGGGAGTCAATGTCACTGTTACTATAAATAGTTTTCTTTTTGTAGTTTATAAATTGTTTTAAGCAAAAATAGCCAAAAATCCGGGGTGGGTGGAGGGTGTAAAGGTCACTGTTACTAAAAATATATTTTAAAAAAAATGTTTTGATTGTGGGAAGCAAAAAATTTTTCGGGGGTCAGTCACGTAGTTACGCGTGAAATATGTGATCTTAAAGCTATTACATATATCTTAGAAACCTACTTCGCAAACCAGTTCTGACCTTGGTTACCCACGACAGAGAGTGGTTAATGTGCGTGTAGGGGGATATGTTTTTGTGTAAAAACAAGCCTATAGTTTAATCGGTTTATGTTGTTTGTTGTCAAATTAACTAATAATACACATTACCTGCAACATCTATGGCGTGCATTTTCCTTGTGACTACATTGATGCCAAGATGGTTATTGGAAGTCTCACAAGTCTCCGGTACATAATGTCAAAAAAATATCCCACTTGCTCGTTTGAACACATTAGTAAAGTTTCAAATCCACCCCATATGTAGTTACTGAGATATGTCCATGATAGTAGCTTGCGTGTAAAACAAAATGTGCAACGACAATGCAAGGCTGACCGCAATAGCCCTCCTTATTCTTCGAAAAGTCCAGCAAAAATGCGACATGTAGTGTTAAAAAAGATTTGTAGAAATTCTGTGTAATGTAGAAGTTTTTGTTTTGAAAAAAGATAGAAGCATGAGAGAGTTTTCAAGCACTGCCTTTGAAACTGTAGGGGTAAAAAGGTTAAGGTACCCCGCAATCACACGAAGTTCATACCCCCGCCTCCCTACCCCAATAATCCGCCCCTGCTAATCTACTATCACGTAAACTAATGTAAACATATACAAAATATCAAGTAAACAATGTGTAATCAAGGTCTGATACAAATAAACTATTTTTTTAAAAACATCCGGACCATCAAGCATAATTAATGCATACTTGTTATCCCCTGCCACGAAGCGGGAGGGGGTATAGGAATGGCCGTGAAAGAGATATCTCTATTAAAACGGAAGATATAGATCTCTTTCAAATAAGAGAGATATCTCTGTTTGGAATAAATAGTAAAACGGCTTGCGATAGTTTTGAACTACGTGATTCTTCTACTTTAGTCAAAATAATCATTTCGTTGCTACGCAACATGTGACTTCAAATAAATTGGAATTGTTCTAATTTTAATATTGAGTTATTTATCTTTCATTTAAAGCCGAACACCGTAATATTTGTAAGCCTTTGCAATAAGTGCACTGAACCCAGTTGGGCGGAAATTTTCGACAAGAAACGGTTTATTGGGACATAAATCACCAAACAAATTGGCCAGTATTTCACCGAAAGGCAAATTTGGGGTAGTGGGCGATTCTCGTAAAATTTTTGGGAAAAGTTTCCGTGTGACGTCACTTGCAGGACTCGAGAAAACCGTTACATTGATTATAGTAAACGGGGGCACAAAAAACTGTGTAAAAACACGATTAACTACTATTTATATTATTTTTGTAAATGGGAGGCGCCTGGTGTGTTCTGGGTGGATGCAGCAACAAATGGAGTGAGAGAATAAGCCTACACCAGTAACCTTGGGACTCTAATATAAAAAGTCAGTGACTAAGACAATAGGGACAAACCGCGAGATGAAGTTTGGGCCCTGGAAAGTCATTCTTATAAAACACCCCGGCGCGACTATCAAGGTACATAATACGAAATATATGTTTTTATGGTCGGCCCGGGGTGTTTTTAAAATACTTTTCGGGTCCGAACTTCATGTGACTGTATGACGAACGTTTCAAAATTCTAGGTAGCAACTGCGTGAAACGGCCCAGGCGTTGAAAGTCATGCACGACATAAAGACAGAAAATGTATTTTAATTCGACCTTTGTAGAATGATCTCGATCTATTCAATTTAAGTTTTTCTTAAGGAATAAGTTTCTTATAACAAGATTTAGACTTTGTTTGTTACAAACTTTTCCAATCTAGAACTTCACTTCTATAACTTAAATCATGTCAAATTACATCATATACGAGGATGTTCGGTTGAAACTTTGTTACAAAATGTATTTTATTACAGAATATTATGATAATATTTAAGACACATGTTTTTAAGATCTAGTCTTTATAACAAAAGCTGGCATTTATATTTAAAATCATTTTAAAAAAATAATGTAGAACAAAGGCCCTATATAGAATATAACAGTTACTCTACTAGAAGTTTAACTTACATGGTGCGGAACACTCCAGTAATCCATAAAAGTTTTAAATTCTTAAACAATATCTCGTTTTAACAACGTTGCCATGGTAAATAATTAACGTAGATCTAACCATTGAAGGAATTACAGTTAATCTAGCCAAAGGGCATAAGTCACAACAAAGGAGCGATATGATTTGCTGTTATTGGGCGCCCCCCCCCTGCCAGCAATCTAACTGGCACACATTATTGCATATTGCACACTGGTCAATTGCATTTGATAATTACACAGCAATATACAACAACAAAAACAACAACAATATAGTTTATTAACATGCAAAGTGCCCAATTAAAATTATGAAACCATTATATTTGTTTTCAAGTTTCAATCTTGAAAAACATAAATAGAACTATATATACAACTTGATAAAAAGCAATTCAGCAAAAGAAAGTTTCCAGCAACCCTATAAATGTTCAGAAAGTATATCATTTTGGTTGCCGATGACACTTTATGTACTTATGTACGGATTGAAGACAGTTTTCTTAAAGTGAAATTTGACACGTATTTAGGTAGATATCGCGATTTTAATTATAAAGAGTTTTCAAATAGATTTGCATCAGAATGTTTTTACCAACACAATCGTGTAACCTATTTTATTTACATTCTTAATTCAGTTGTAAATCTAATTCTTTATACTACCCACAAAAAACGTGTCATGGAAAATCAAGCTCATCATTTTAGATATTGTAATTAGATCGAGCATTTTTGTTCTCATTTTCATCATCAATGGAAATAAATATCGTCTATATTTGTATAGTTTGTAACTCACGTGCAGCGTACATTTAGATCGTTTCGATACATTTGCATGGTACTTTTCTTACACATTTAAGAATGACACATAGATTTCATTTTGATAGAAACAAACAGAAACAGAAGTTGGTGTCATTTGCATATAAAAAAAAAATCGACATAACTGCTGTATTTTTATACTTTAATCAAATAATTTTAGAACATTACACGGACTTCGTTCTATACATTACGGACTCAAAATATCTTCATCTCTACTCTCTGAAGATGCCTAATAAGATGAAATTATCGCTTTCGTTGTTGTTAGAGTACCTGTTATCGGACACGATTGTACTGCAGGTGACGTCACTCCAGGCTAGCGATTCCGAAACTGCCGCTCGTAGGTTTCCGGAAATATTATCGTCACTTTCCGTACAGGTGTGTTTTTTGAGAACTTTATGGACTTACGGACAGGTAACCACTCAGTATTTTTCGTTAAAAATTGTCAAATTTGCATTTGCTGACGAATAATATTCAAATGATAAAAAGAAATTTTTTCAATCAATGGGACCTTTAAACTTACTCTCAACAGAATTTAGTGTTGGGCGTATTTTACCTAAGAAATCACTTAAGATGCTACTGGAATACGACCCCTCGATAGTGTCCTTGGGCAAGGTACAAACAATTCCACATTGCCTTTCTCTCTTCGAGGTTGATTCCATCTGATGAGAGAGCGATTGATATAAGTTATAAGAACTTGTTTCGCAATCGAGAATGAATAAATTAGTATAAATTTTTAAAAAAACTTACAGAACAGAACCTTTTAGGATTTCTGTGAAAGTCACATGGAGGTCAACCTGTCGAAGTGTCTATTTTGCCGCTAGTTATAAATTTTGACATAATTAAAACGTTGACAAAGGACATCGGAATATAGGAAAACGTGTCATTCCTACTGTAACATAAAAATAAAAAATCCTCGTGAGGGGACACCCTCTCTGGCGATTACTCAAACTGTGAAACCCATCTAGTCCTCTGGATCCACCCCTATGAACTGAATATAATTGTCATTCTTACCGCTTTATCTATGTTTTAACATGTGCTGTCACATACTTTCGTGCATTCATGTGCAATTTCGTGCATTTTCCTGCATTTCAAACATGTTTTGGATACTTTTAAGATACCGATTTCGGAAACAATAAGTAATACTAAAAGGATTCGCGTACATTTTAGATACATATAGATCTAGATCTGCACGAAAACTGTGCTATAGTGTAATTATTCGTGATATTTAAAACGAAGCAGAAATTCTAAATAAATTAAATTTTAAAAAAATATATATTTTTTTAAAAAAAAATTTTTTTTAATTATATTTTTTTTTTAAAATTTTTAAAAAAAAAAAAGGGGGCCCCCCTTTTTTTTTTTTTTTTTTTTTTTATGGGTTTTTTTATTTTAAAAAAAAATTTTTTTTTTTTTTTTTTTTTTATTTTTTTTCAATAATTTTTCAAAAATTTTCTCTTTTCTGATTGGTTATCACACCATTTACACTGACTTTATTTACGGTTTTGTTGTTATTGTTTTTGTTTACACAGTGACGTCATTAGTCAAGAGAAACTGTGACGTCATTTATCTATACACGTAACTAATATGTTTCGTAACTTGAATCGTTTTTCCGTACACTGAAAATTCGAACCACTTCTATCAATGAAATTCCTGTTACATTTACTTGAAAATAAGATCACATGTATTAAAGTTTTTGATGAAAAAAACTGAAACACCGCGTATACATATTTCATGAATGAAAGTCACATTGAAATAGCATCTTTACTGTGTTCACGGGAAATAACTTCAACGGCAAAATCTAGGTGCGTAGCACGAAAGTGTAAATATCTTCAATGAAAAAAGTTCTCTCTTTTTCTTCAAATTGTGTTTCAAATAAGTCGTATTGTAATCGAAATAATAAATATCCAAGTTTGGTTTATGGTAATTAACTGTTATTTGAAAAAGTTGAATGCATAGACTGAGGATATTTGTTTGTTTTTAGCGAATATGGAATTGGCCAAATGAAAAGTGATATTAGTATTCCATATCCACTCAAAGCAGGCAAATGTGCTTACTATTAAAACAAAAGCTAATTTAAAATTATGTGTATGCGCCCCTGAAAAAAGTAGTTCCGACAGATCTATATCACCACACTGTGACTGATACGATATATATATCACCATACTATAATTATTTCACGGATAGAATACAGTATTTCATTAGTTAGCATAAAATAAAACTGTTTTTGCAATCAACGCTTATTTCAACAAAAAAAACAACATATGTAACAGCAATTTTATGAGATTGTTTCTATATATTCGCACGAGTGGTTTCATTTTCACATAATAAAGAGTTCACAATTGCATAATATAATTCGTTCAAATAGAAGAGGCTGGTCCTTGTCTAGTTCTGAACTTCAGCGGTAAGTCTCCCTCTGTCAACAATGGCGTCGTCAACCTAGCTTTACTTTTCAATGTTAATTCTTTTGCAGAAAAGTCCAGCAGACACTGAAAGTATACACGTTATAAATGAAACTGTCAAACGATGGCATAAAACGAAATAAATATTTGGCTAAACATTTCATTTCAAACGTGATGTAAAAACAATAATTAATAAGAAAAACTGTGATACAAAGTATCACAGCGGGCCAACAAACAAAAATCCCATGTAATATTGAAATTGGGATAATTGATATTAGGGAGGGGCCCAAAAGAACTCGGGGGAACCAATCTGGTTGAACCAGCAAAACCTGACACGACACCACATCACTGACTGACCGTGTATCGAAACTTTACTGTATCAAAATTATTTATACAGTATGTCCAGGAAGCTCTATAGACCGTTCTGGTATGTCTCAATTTTCATTACCATTATCCTTTTAATTTGACATGAATGGGGAGTTTAGATTTTTGCCGTAAAATATTCTTAAAAAATTAAAAGTGATGTTAAAACAGCAGAAAAAAGTTTAAAAAACCGGGTTTATGACTCGAAATACTGGTTTTAAAGTACACGTACATAAAACTATCGGCTTTATCAATTACACTTACGGAGGCAGACTTACTAAGAATGTTATAGCAATCATGTATGTAAACTAGGCCCAAAGAACATCACGTTGTTCTATATGTCAAAGGTTGCTTAGTGAAAATCGCAAAATATTCTTTTTCTTTTCCAGCTAAATTGTAGCCAATTATCGACACTATCCTTGTCTAATTTACTTCAACTCAATTTTATAATGTAGAGAGACGAGACTTGTTCGATTAGTGCTTAAGTGCAACCAGTAGGGTTCTGCAATATTTTACAAAACTTCTATATGTACAATAAAATGCTTACTTGATTTTGATCATTTGCCCCAGAACAAGGTCATGCATTGCTGAATCTGCAAAAGGGGGGGGGGGGGGGGGGGGGGTGGGTTTGCTATTCTCTAAATTGTAGCATTATGCCTATTCTTGTTTAATTCTTCAAAGATGTTATAGTGCATACCAGAGTTCTGCAATCAATTCTTATGTTCAAATGCTTTTGTTGGATGTACCTGTATAATAAGCTAAAACGCCCACCTATATTTGGACGTTTTCTTCGACCATAAACTTTACATAATGCACCCAAGATAAAATTTGTAAAATAACCTTTTACAGGAACTTCGTATCTGTGGTTTGGTATTGAAGGTATGTAAATTGTAAACATATCATGCTCAATAATTTGCTGGATAAAAGCGAAACTTTTAAATGGACTCAAGTTACAGGATAAATTGTCGTTTTTGCTACAGAAAATATGGGATTTCCTTATAAACACTTAACATGTTTAAACAAAACGTCTTCATATCCCGCCATTATACCAAGAACAATTCCCTACAATAAATAAAAGTCAAGAGGGCCATGATGGCTCTACATCACTCCCCTGAGGTTCTATAACACTCACCTGAAGTAACAGAAAACTTCTACATTGCATGATTAGACCTGCATGATCCGAGTTTTGATGAAAAGGTGTTTAAAATCCCCAAAACTGAATAAAAACCTAACTTTTCTCCTAGTAGCAATACTCAAAACGATTCAAAATATTGAAACAAACTCATAATCTTAACATAAAGCCTGTGGTCCAGGGCATGTCATTTAACGATTTTCTGTTGTTAGCTTATTGCGAAGGACCTGAATAAATAAAGACATTTTAGAAGAAGACCATCCAAACTTTTGTTAAAATTGAGACATGTGCTTTAGCAGTTCGGACGGAAATATTTAAAACATCATATATTTTAAGCTATGGTAGCCGTAGACTGGTCTAGAAATTGAAAAGTCAAAAATGACCTTACCTCCAGTGGTGTTTGGTTAAAACTTAAAACTGACTAGATAAAGGTTTTTGAGATGCATTTTAAATCCAAACAATATACATATGTGAAGATTGGTCAACTGGCTTTGTAATTTCACATGATATGTCGTCTAAAGAAATGGTGAAAGACGATGACTGACGATAGGCAACGCCGGACACCAATGATCATAAAACATAACCATTAGCATGTCATTCATACTCGTTCGAGTAAATCAGATAGTTCTTACCTTGGATGCTGAAGTTCACGTGAAATTCCTGACCTGAGATCTCAACAGCTTTCGTCACTGTATCGTTTTTACATCTGTAAAAAGATTTGTTAAAGCAATTTCATATATATTCACATTTCTCACCAAATGTGTATAATTCGTGCAGACTTTCCCATGCTTTTTACATATACATGTCCAGTTTAAAGAAATAACCAACTTATCCTTATAAACGACGGGAGTTTCCAAGTACCTTACATATTTCAGGCATAGTTTTTGACTGTCTTTCTATAAGAATTATATGACATATTTCGTTGTTTTCCAAATAATAAGTAGTTTTAAGGAATGTAATTAGTACTTGTCGATAGATTATGAATCAATTATCGAGACTGTTTGGCTATATGCAATTCGTTCCATGCAATTCGTTCCCCTGATTGTTCTAGAAGCTATCAGCCGTGTACCAACCTATACTGATTTAATCGTACAAATGACCTTCACCTGAACATTTGAAATCAGCGAAATTATATGAAGGTCTGTGATAATACATTTTCAGTTACCTTTTCATCTTTTTAAGTTATGCTTTCCGTCAATAAGTGTTTAATAATTTAGTATTAACTGATGACCTAATGGCTTTTAGCATGGTATTGTATATCACTGTTATTGTCATCAACAGGCGTTTTTACTTTTTGCCTTCTAACAGGCAATTGATTACATAAGATCGCTTTAACCAGTAGATTTACTTAATCTGGGTCCTAATATAAAGTTATATTTGGACCCAGACTTAATGTACGATTAACGTATGATGATATTGTAGACTGATTGCACCCACCAAAATAAAGTATTCAAGTAAACAGAACAGACATAAAGCAAGAAGGCACATATTTACAAACCAAAAGTACAGACGGTACATCCATCATATCAAAATATCAAACATCAAGACATTTTCCAAAATGACGTGAAACAACATTAGCACTAGTTAACGCTTCAGAACAATGCACAATCGATATATTTATACAACTGGTTCAAGTAAGAAATACCACCAAGGTTCGCAGATTTACATATACAACTGTAGACCGCTGTTGTACTGCAAAAAATAAATACTTATGCGTGTTATTTTTGCAAGTAATTGGCTGTTGTACAGAAACAATCAGTGTCCCTACCTGACGCCCTCGAGTAGTCGATGAGATATTGTAGATCGCTGCGATACAGTGCTCATCAAAGCTTTTACACCTTTCTCACCAAGCTGAAATTTAAATATGAGAATTAATAAAACATGGATAACTGGATAGTTTATGTCTCAAACCTGATTTAGCATTCACAAATCCAATATCATTCGTCGTATCACATAAAGGATGGACTATATCTGATCAGAAGTCTTGGGAGTAGCGTTATTAAACACTGGACGAGAAAAGTCTTTATTCTGTATTTGTTCTAGAACCTTATAACTTGGAAGACTTATTGGTCATGGCAAGTGGAAGACTCCTATTGATTTTGGGGTCAGTTGGTTAAAGGTCAAGGTCACAGGGACCTTTAATCAAAAATGGTTTCCAATCAATAAACGAAGACCCATTGATGGTAGGATGATATTACTTGATTGGTTTATTTGTCACGGTCAGTGGAAAACCCCTATTGATTTTCAGAGGTCAAGTTCACTGAGACCTTTAATGAAAACGGTTTCCGATTAGTAACTGAAGAACCTGTTGTAGCAGGTGATATAACTTGGTAGGCTTATTGGTCATGGCCAGGGAACGATCCCTACTGATGTTTGGGTCAAAGGTCAATGTCGAAGGGACATTAATGAAGAACGGTTGGTCCTAGGATGAAATAACTAAATAGGCTTAACATTAACAAACTAGGACAAGCAACTCGTGATTAACATATACATATATATGTCACAACCATGACTTGCAGTTGTATTAAAGCAACAAAATGTGATTATGCACACAAAATGAAATTTCTTTCCATATAAATCTTTAGTATGTGCACTGATTTATACCAGTTCGTCTCGAAGTTTTTAAGTTTTATTTCAATGTTGCATGTTACTTTAACATTTCAATAAAAAGATTACTGTAAATTATATACTTTTCGCTTGGTGGAAATTTTGCGATGTGTGTACAGACGGACTTTATTCGCGAATTATGAATTCGGAGTAAGGAGAATTCTCTTATAGTAAATATATGTTAAATGAATTTTTCTCGAGATATTTTAAATAAGCGAAGTGGGATATTTGAGAAAATAGACAAAATCAAATCATCGTGAATATCACCTAATTCACAGTATGACATACATGTACCTTGCACTTAATGAACGGTAGAACTGCCGTCCCAGTATGACATACATGTACCTTGCATTTAATGAACGGTAGAACTGCCGTCACAGTATGACATACATGTACCTTGCATTTAATGAACGGTAGAACTGCCGTCACAGTATGACATACATGTACCTTGCATTTAATGAACGGTAGAACTGCCGTCCCAGTATGACATACATGTACCTTGCATTTAATGAACGGTAGAACTGCCGTCACAGTATAACATACATGTACCTTGCATTTAATGAACGGTAGAACTGCCGTCACAGTATAACATACATGTACCTTGCATTTAATGAACGGTAGAACTGCCGCCCTATTTTCTTTATCAGATGCGCTATCCTCAGTGGCAACTTCTGAACGATCTGTATGTGAGGCAATACGGCGACGTGGCGTTCTAGGCTTATCAACCGGACTCAACAAGTTCGAACCACTCTGTGCAACCTGAAGGTCTGTAGTTCCGTGAATTACGACATTCCCGCCAGGTGGTTTATCATAGTTTCCAAAATGACGAATCGGTGGTAGGCAAGATCCATCACTGGGTAACTTGTCGCCGATAAGTAGGGACGGATTCTAAGATACAAAAATTAGTGACGCTATCAAGCTATTTGTGTCTGCTATTGATCATAACATAATACAACACTAAACATAATTTTTAAAGTTGGAGGTACTTGTTAATGTAGTTGTTGGCACTCGAAAATACCATAAAGCCTGCATATTTATATTTTGTCCATTTACTTACATAGAATGATTGCCCTTCGGACATTGTGTGCCAGAAATACAGTAAGCGTCTTTAAAACATAGTTTTTCAAACAGCTACGTCACGAAGCAGACGATAAATACAATGTCGTCTGATCAGGATTCAAGCTGTTAGCATTTTGGATCCCAATTCTGCAAAACACCCCTATTAATGAAGATGCCATTTTGGAAGTCAGAAGATTCCATTGTAAAACTCTAGCTTAAAAATGGGTCAATACAATGTCATTACACTTATTAAGATAATGAACATTGAGATACGGCAATAGGTAATTGTACTCGCTTAATTTGAAATTGCTTTCTGATTCCCAAATTGAGTATCACCGTGTGTTATGTGCAGTGTTATTTCCATAGAGAAATAGAAATAAATTGTGTTTTCCTTTAACTTCACTTTACCAGGAGGAATTTCGAATCATATAGCATAACTAAAATATCATATACTGACATCAAAATAAACTGTGCACATGTGTTATAACTATCTGACGTGCCGTTGTCACCTACAGCCTGCCGGATCATGGAAGATATCTAACACTTCCATTTTGACGATAACATTGTCAAAGGTTCATGATGGTATTTCTGTGGCAGTAACTGCCTAGCGACGTCAGAGACGCTGACGCCGGATGCAAGTTGCAGAAGTGTATGAATTCGTTCCTTTTCTTAAAATATCGGTTAGTGACAATCTGTACTTGTAAACATGTTGCACGGGTAGCACGTGCAACAAGTTGCACAATATCCTTCGATCAGTTTGAAGGACATCCACGTGCTTAAATATTGGGTAAATTAGTGCATTGTATGGAAGGTTATTTTGTTACTCATGATAGTAAAATATATTTTTTTAAACCAAGTAACGAAAAAGTTACGCTCAATTTAAAAGTGCACAGTTTCTTTTTGGTGTCAGTATAGTAGATCGCATTGCACTCATAGAAAAATGAAACATAGCTTCTTGCAATCGCAAAATCCATTTCAAAAACTCCTTCAACAGACATAACCTGCAGAAACCGAAAGATACCGAGAGAGGCGGACCCACATGCACTTGGTTTTGTATATTACCGCCAAGCCAGTATGTTTTCAGATGAAAGAACGGGGTCTGTGACGGTTAGTCGCCAGAACTGAAGCTTGTATAGAAGTTTCTTGGTTTGGCAGCAGTACAACTCTTTACTTCAATAGGGTGATCATGAAAAAAATAGTTTGAGTAATGTAATCAGGAGGGAATGCGAATTTTGAATGGCATTATCACTGGTGCATCACGCCAAACTTGAGACAAAAGCTCAGTGAAGGCAGTGGAAACTACCTTGTATCCTTGTGCTGGACAGTAATGTTAGTTATTTTCTAGGATGGATGCACACTGATTCATTTTATGCCAAACTTTGATTAGAACTTTTACTTTTTTAACTGTTACTGTTAGCCTTAATATTTCGACTGCAAGACCGACCCATTTGACAAACTCTTTACAAATTGTGCGCCAGGGCTTTTTGCTATGTACGATAGCCGCCATTCGCGACGTTAAGACAGACATGTATGTAATATCAGTTTGTAAAATGGGTCGGTCTTGCAGTCGAAATATGAAGGGCGGCCATCGAATATAGCAAAAAGCCCTTGCGCACAATCAGTTGCGCTACTGTTATTGCCAAATACTATTCTGAAATGGTTCTTGAAAACCCCAGTTTTGTCCAAGGCTAGCACAGAATAGACAACACCCCCCATCCACACCGCTTCGTTACAGCAAAAGTTATCTTTTTAATGGCAATTACCACACTCTCCCTATAGCCCTGACCAAGCCCCCATGACTTTTGTTTGCAGAAATTTGCTGCAACCAAAGCAACGAATGTCAATGTGTTGTATATCCCTCGCTTCTTGTGTACAGTATGTTAAATATCATTCTGAGTGGGTGTTGCCATGAGCTAGGAATGACGTATACTGGATTATGTTTTATATTACTATCGACAATGCAGTTAGTTTGTACATGTAATTTCTATAGTACCTTATGCTTGCTGACATCAAGGGGCAGGATTTCTTCGTTTTGTCTCGACTTTGGTCGTCGCTGGTGTCGCAGCTCAGCCTGGCGGAGAAGATCCTCTGACATCCCTAGAACGTTAAAAGCCAATTCACAACTACTATTGTTTGTGTAGACAATCCCAACACAGAAACAACTGTTGCACTATACCTTAATTTATAGATAAACTACGGCAGTAATTATAAATACATTTAGACTGGCGTTGTTTTTGAAATCTGGACTATCGTTCTGTCGCTCCAGTCACTATGACAGAACGAAAAATGCAGTGCCATGAAACAAAAATGCGAAATCTATGTAAACATCGAACATAGCGCACTGTTCTACTATCGCTGTGGCAGAGGTGACGAAAATTCTAACTGTTGATAGCAATAATAAACATTTAGCTATGAATCCCTAATGTTTAACGTGCAAACCATTTGCACGTGAAACAAACATGTGCACGATTCAGTCCTCGGGCACAAATCGGACATAATCAGTCCTGAATCATAAAATAAAATTAGCTGAAATCTTTCCTGATCATGACGTTGCAAAAGAAAAAAACAAATAAAGTTAATAAACACATAAAACATGAACGTAACATACTTCAACCAATTATGTAGATGCCAACATCATCGCCGTGTAGCAGGGAGAAGTCTATACTTCAAAAAGACATCGATAGCCTTATTTAGCCACTGAGAGATTTTCATTAAATATATATATAGTTCAATCTAGTACAACAAGTGGTGAACTGTTTGCAATAGCAACCAATCAAAACTTGACTTTTCTTGCTTTTCTATTTGTATCCATTACCTTTCAAAACACAGAAAAAATTGGCTGATTATACTGATCATGAATGAATATGATCCTTAATTTGTAACCATTACACTTCAAAGACTAGTAACGAATGACCCTTATTGGGTCGATATGGGAAAGTCCGGCTTATCATTGTGTATCTGGTTTAACACAGAAAATCGAAACCTATGGTTTGTATTTTCTAAAGCGCCTAGAAATATTTCCAGCACAACAAAAACCACGTTTAACATCTACGCAAAGTCGTGAAAAAAGCATTTATTTGTAAATTGATATCGTGGCAAGTCATAAAGTTCGGTAGAGGATACGTGTATCTTATAATACTTCCCCGATGAAGACATTGATATAGTCGGAACGTTGGACACACTCCGTTGTTTGTCACTAGTTCCACTACACGGTCTATTATTTGGCATTTATCCGACCAACTTCAGTATCCTATCAGGGCAGTAAAGGGCATACAGAAGACACCTTAAATAAATATTTTATGAAAGAGCTTTGTAATAATATATCACATCAATAACAGACGAGAATTCAAATGAAATAATATAATATAGTCTATTGTCTCAAAAAAATTCATAGATATCTATAAAAATGCTCACTCACCCGAGTTGTTTCCGATAAGACAACCATCAGCAGATAATATACAAGTTGTATACACCTGTACAGAGCTGTTATTGATCCTCATCAAGATTTTATTGATCGTTGCACACTTCCTCTATAGAGGTAATTCCTCGGCATCCCACTTAAAGAACCGTCTTAATAAATAATGTACGACGCCACATTATCTAACTCCACGTTCGTCATAGAATTCATTTTTAGCTCGACTTTTCGAAGAAAAGGGTAGCTATCCTACTCGCCCCGGCGTCGGCGTCGGCATCGGTGTCGGCGTCGGCGTCGGCGTCGGCGTTGGTGTCACACCTTGGTTAAGTTTTTCGTACCACCCCACTTTTTTTCAAAACTATTAGAGGTATGGCTTTGAAACTTACCATACTTGTTTACCATCATAACCTCCATCTACAGACAAGAGTACATAACTCTGTCAAGGTTTTTGACAGAATTATGGCCCTTTTTTGACTTAGAAAGTGTATTGAGCTTGGTTAAGTTTTTCGTACCACCTCACTTTATTTCAAAACCATTGATGGTATTGCTTTGAAACTAATCATACTTGTTTACCATCATTGGTATACCTACATCAACAGACAAGAGTACATAACTCTGTCAAGGTTTTTGACAGAATTATGCCCCTTTTTTACTTAGAAAATACATTGAATATGGGTAAAATCCACTTATTGTCACCCTTTGGGAGTTTTTTTTGAAATTTTAGGGTTGTTTTTAATTATTACCCCCATCTGTAGGCAAGAGAAGGGTAACTCTGTCAGGGATTTGTTTTGAAAATTAAGGCCCTTTATCGACTTAGAATCTTGGTTAAGTTTTTCGTACCAGTCCACTTTTTGACTAAACTGTTTGAGATATTAATTTGAAAGTTGGAATACTTGTAAACCATCATGATCCCCAAACATGGGCAGGAGAAGGTAATTCTGTCAAGGATTTTATTTGAATTATGGCCCTTTTTTACTTAGAAACTCAGTTAAAATTGTCATTCTTGTCCACTTGTTGACTTAACTATTTGAGATATTACTTTGAAAGTTGGAGTACTTATGTACCATCATGAGACCTATCTGTAAGCAAGAGAAGATAATTCTGTGAAAATGTTTATTGGTTTGTACTTAGAAATTCGTAGTTAAAGTCTTGTGTGCCCTTAACTGTCAAAGTTTTGTTTATTGGCAAGCACTAAAAAGTCGAGCGCGCTGTCCTACTGACAGCTCTTGTTTTGTTTGTTAGAACATTGGCATATGCGTAGTACACGCCTAGAACATACATGTATTGCAAAATGCTACAGAAGTCAATTGTGTACCCGCGACAAACCTGCTGCTTTAAGGTTCATTGAATGTGTTCAGTAGGTCATATTTTAAATTATGTCGGTCATAAATTGGAATATTGTCTGCCTAATAATGGAAGCCGGAACCAAAACATTTCAACGTTGTGTTCCCACCTACAGCTACAATAGGTATTCTATAAGGTTTTAATTGAATGGCCAATATATATATAGCTGATTGCACTCTGCGTACATGATTTTGTTTTCTTAATGAATGGTATTGTCTCTTTAGTCGATAGACAATAGTACAATGCCTGATCATTCTATGGGCAAGAAGCTTCAAATATAGTTACCTTTGACAAAATGCGCCCAATGTGGTTAATTACAATTATAACTTTTAATTACATAGTCAAGCCAAACATGCGACAAACATTTTCCATCCTAGCTGGAATGGAAAAGAGAGCATGGTTGAGTCCTTAAACTGTGACTATAAAGCTAGCATGTAACCATACCGATTTCGGAAACAATAAATGACATTAAAAAGATTCACGTACATTTAGTTACATATAGATCTGCAGAAATATAAGAATTTCGAAATAGCCAACATATTTGCGATTTTTGTCATCCTAAAACGCTAGTTTAAAGGCATATCGTCATGCTTGCTTAAAAAATAGTGCTTCAGCTCGGCTATGCTCAAAAGATGGTTCCTCAAAATATATCCTTTTTTCATAATCTTGGCAGAAAAAGAAGGAGGCACCGGCCTCCCTGTGCCTCACTGTAGCTACAGGCCTGGGTATGGCCATACTTTATCCATGAATAATTTTATTGTGTCAGTGACGAATATATAGAGGATAATTGTGGGTTTCGATGTAAGATCACTATATAATTTCACCGAATGGAACCAAAAGTGATATTTTTACGAGTGGCGCAGCCACGAGTGAAAATAACTACTTTTGGTGTTCACGAGTGAAATTATCGTGATGTGACATCGATACCATCAATTTTTCTGTTTATTTTATGTCTAAAACTCTATTTCTGTTGAATTTAATTCAATAAAATGTCGAAAATCGCGGGAAACTTCACCAGAAAGCATCGCAAGCATGACGTCATTTTCACGACGTCATCGTCATATGGTTTCCTGCATTCATTGCGCTCGGTATACTTTTTGACGGTAATCCGGGTAACATATTTTGATAATTTTCACTGCGTGGACAGTGAGTTTATCGGAATTTATTTTATGTTTTCCAGTGAATTATAGAGTTTTCTCAGTGAAATAAAAGTGATAATCCACAGTTTTGAAACAGTGGATTACCATTTTTATTTTTCACTGTTTTTACAATCTTTAGCCCGGATTTACGTCAAACGGTATACCGAGCGTTATTAACGCTGGAGACCATACGACGATGACGTCGTTAAAATGACGTCGTTTGTGCTAGTTTTTGATACGTTTCCCGCGATTTTCAATGTTTTATAGAAACAAACTCAATAAAAAGTAGAGTTTTAACCATAAAATAAACAGAAAAATGTTGGTATCGGTGTAATATCACGTTAATTTCACTCGTGAACACCAAAAGTAGTTATTTTCACTCGTGGCGCGCCACTCGTGAAAATATCACTTTGGTGCCCACTCGGTGAAATTATAACGTGATCTTACACCGAAACCAACAATTATCCTCTATATAATTCACCGTTATATTTCGATAAACCACCGAAAAAACATAAAATAATTCAAAATAGTAAACATTATGTATCTCAGGGTGGTGTATAAATCAACATTTTCATTTAAAAAAATGAAAAATACATTGTTATACAAAATGTAATAGTCAATTGAAATTCAAATAAATACTCAATTTATTGTTGGAAAGGCATGCGATATATATATTTTTGATATCTACACACTTTTCAGTGGTGTAACTTATTTTCTTATAGAAACTGAACCGGCTGAAAATGACAATCTCAACTCCAAAAAAAATGTATTGCCTTTTTATAATTTAAATGGAATTTTCTAAATAAAATGATACCATCAAAAACGAACGCCGGAAAAAATGTAGAATAAAGACGACAAATTATACATGACAATATTTATAACATATATCTGCTCGCTGAAATGCATGTCATACCAATTGGTTCATGTGAAAAATCAGGATTTATTAGATTACCCCTGGAGTAACCTTATGTGTGAACTGAGCGGTGCTATTTACCCTCTTGTACGATCTCAAAAACTATTGGCATACGGAAAATCAGGTCGGACAAGACTTGTACATCTTGGGATACTAGTTCATCTGAAAGTCACAATCGGCTGTCTTTATAACAGAAAAGGGGTTTATCGTGTTCAACACCTTATTACTGTTGGTGTCATATAGCTGTATACATGTAGCCTGCTCAAAGTGCGTCTGATGTTGTCTCGGCAAAGTCCATTAATGTCTAAATGCCGTCTGATCAATCATGTGCTGCAGAGTCGTTGAACATTTGTATTTGTAGGATCTTTGGGACCACTTCATCAGCGCCTGAAGTTTTGGCTGGGTTGAAATACAAATAGTATTAAAACTCATGACGTCTTCAATCCATTTGGTTTCGCGTGTCGGTACATATCGTGCACAGGGGCGTAGCTGCTGTTACGCACAATACGCACGTGTGTATACATCGCCAGCAAAGATCGAAAACTTAAATGTCCAGAAAATGCAATAAAAATGAAAGGGTGAGGGGAGTGAGAGTCACAAGCGATAGATCGGGATCGTACCTGTTTGTTCTCGCAAAAAGGGCCAAAAATTGCTCAAATTTTCCTCGCTCGCTTAGCTCGCTCAAATAAAACGATGTGGAACTTCATTTTAATGAAAACCTGCAATCTTAAAAACATATAATTTTCTCAAAGGACTAACAGATCCTAGACTACATATGTATCTGTTATGGGGCCTAAATTATTCAAAACTGTCCAAACATTCCCCGCGGGAACCTGAATATAGAACAATGAATCTCGACTACCTATTATGTTCAACTTGAAATTGTCAGATCTGTCAAAACGGACTAAAATGAATTAAGAATGCCAAATTTCCTCGCTCGGCTAATGATATAGGGAAATTTATCTAGCAGTCCTAAAAGTGTATATGCTTATCCTTTTATTAAAAAATCAATTTATTATATATATGTACCTAACATTGATACATATGTATTTTCCACAAAAATCGGCAACAAACCCGTTTTGTAAGGGTGTTTCCCTTTGGTTTGCATGTCCATACCGTAAATTACGTATCGTTATGTCGTAAATTACTTATCGTTATGTCCTGATTGTAGGGTTAAGGCACGTTTTTTCGTATTACAACATCTGCAGAACCCCGAGGGAAGGTTGGTGTCCGTTTCTGTTAGCAAATCCGGCTTTCTGGATCGCATCGTAATATTAATAACCCTATTGTATATCAATGTCTTAACGCACCGGTTTCACGAGGATAAAAACTGATTCGAAATGTTTCCAAGATGTTACGCACCAAACTGGAATCCTGAATATCAACATGACATGTAATGGTAACGTTGTTCATATTTACTGGGCTCCTTCCTATCTGTTTGGCGAAAAAAATGAAACATCTAATTATCTGCTGTAGCAGTCACAGATCCAAGCAACATCGCGAAGATAATCAAAATACACTAGAATTATTCGTACATCGTCAGTAATTATAGCACGAGACGTTTGAAGACGTACCAGAGAGCCTGCCTGACTACAGGGCGTATTGGACTTGTGAACATTCATATGGACATGGAGTTAATACATAGAGGATATTTGTTTGTTTCAGTGAAATATCGATTTTATTTCACAAGTGAACACCAAACATTGATATTTTCACGAGTGGCGTAGCCACGAGTGAAAATGTCATTTGTTTGGTGTTCACGAGTGAAATAAAATTGATATTGATTTTCACTGAAACAAACAAATTTTCTTTTTATTTTATGTTTTTTGGCAAAATATTCAGTAAAATTTGGAATTATAGTATTTCTTATTTCCCGTGGAGAACCCCAGAATGATTACTACCATCATTACTGAAAACGCAACAAAAGTAGTTCAAAATATTTTGATTATTTCAGATAAAAGTATTTAAGAAGTCATATCTATCTTTATCATACAACGAAATGAAACATCAATTCAGTAGATATAACGGCCTAAATTGATTATTTTTATTGAATAAGTCTGCACTTCGTCACACCATGAATTGTGGCGTAATACTCAATCAGCTGCTCATTCATTAAAAATGCTGGGTCCAGGGCTGACCTAAGTGCAACATTTGTCACAATTTAATGCATTTGTGAATAATGAGCGATTGTAGAGGTAGTTTTCTACTATTTATAGGTGACTTATAGGTTTCAGACCATGATCATACAAGTATTAAGAAATTACTGTTAAAATTGGATGGTGATGAAAAAAATGAAAATCAACTTTTTCTCAAATTGTTATTCAAAATTGCTATACTGTAGATTGATAGAAAATGATCTAACTAAGAAAATGAATACCAACAACCCTATTTTTATTTCAAAAATAAAAATTTTACAGCCATTTTTCGGTTTTATGTAATGTTCTATCACCTATAAATGAGGGGAAATATGTATCTCATAGGTGAGATATTTGATAAAGCTAAGTATTTTAGCGTAATTAATCACTCACTGTCAGTCATGTGTATGATACTTTTGTATAGATGACGAACTGGAGATTCTGGGTGTGAAAATATGGGACTTTTGTTTAGAATGTGGTTAAAAAGTAGTTCGGCAAAAACAGTGAAAATAAAAATGATATTTTCACTGCTTTGAAACAGTGAAATACCAATTTTATTTCACCGATATAATTCAGTATTTCACTGAAAGGCATAAAATAAAAAGATGATTGTGGACATTATTCACTAAAAGAAAGAGTCGAGCGTTTTGCCTAACGTTTTCAGGACAGGCAAGATCATGTATGCTTACAATAGGATGAATAAACGCCGAGAAAGCTTTTAACTTTTTCTTCATGTTTATATCCCTAATGATAAATAACAATTCATAAATCGAAGAATGGCCCCACTAACAGTTACTAGTAGGGGGAGCGGGCTTCTAGATAGTTTGTATAAAGGCCATGCTTTATAAATTAAAACAGTTTTCACACGACACAGACAGTTTTGTCATTCATATCAACTTTTGTTTCGTCTACAATAGATACATAGGTTCTTTGGAAACGCATCTAGATCGTTCAGACATTGCTAAAACCTCAGAGCTTCCGGGGGCCTCCGGCCCCCTGGCCAGGGCTTTGCCCTAGACCCACCGGGGGTCCTACGGCCCCCTGCCCCCCAGCATATGTGCGCACATTTATAATAGGTCTAGCTACGCCCCTGGTGTATATATGTCCGTGCCGTGGGTAGGGGATGACCAATGTCTCCGTCTCATTGTTTGCAATGTCAAAAAGGACTTATCTGAAACATAACCATTAAATATACATGTATCTGAGGAGATTATTTAGTGCGTGTACACCTGTACTGCAGAAATAAAAATATTGTGTAAAGTCATTCTTACGGTAACCGTTAAGTAGTTTCCGGTTGAGCTGTCAATTAACATTTTTCCTGCTTTTTATTCACATTTTGCACTGTCAGTATAGATTAAGTAAGTTTTTGATGTTATTTGTTATATTTCTTTGCATTTCTTAAATGACACCCTTAAAGAAATTCCCCACATAAAATTTTAATCAAGAACTTTGAGTAGTGTAGATTTCGGATAAAAGAATATTCGGAAGATAGTGTCTTTCATAAATAAGATTTCTGAGAAATTGTGTTTTGAATTGGTAATCATATATCAGAACATTAATATGAAAATATGCAATACCTATATTGGGTGAAAATATAAAGAAATGAAAAGTATCCGTATGAAAATAAATGTATGCAAGCTAACTTCAACATTTTTAGGCGATGTATTTGTATGAGTTAACTCTCTTGGTATGAAACAAAATGTCTTAATGCATGCTTTGTTCTTTCTATCTGTTTTTTTTTCTTTAGCTCAATTATTCGCCTGGGTCCGCATGTGTGTTGTTTTAAGTTTTAAGTGCTAATTAATTTTATCAATAACTTCTTAAAAGCTCCAATGGACAAGTTACGCTAAAAAAGAAAATTTTCAATTCAAGAAAACAATGTCATCACTGTATCAGGGGCATGGTATTATGATAACGTGACAAGTTTTCTAACAAAAGAAACAATTAAAATATGTTGTTTTGCTTACTTTTATTGTAGAATATATCACCCCATGACTAACGGGTGGGCTCTTTGGTATATCAATATTTTTAACTAGCATCGAATCAGCTGACTCCGTAGTGTAGTAGGTTAAGCCGCTGTAAATTTTTTGTAAGCGCAAAGATCCAGGAGTTCAAAACCTGGCTCAGGTAAAATTTTTTCTACCTTTATTTTTAGCTCTTACACAAAGAAAAAATCTTGATGCTGACAAATTGAATATATATTGATTTTACCAAAAAAATAAAATTTACTAAGAATTTGGAGTGCAGTCTGTACCATTAAACACATTTACTTCAAACTTGGCATACTTGGCAATATAGACAACTGCATCAAGTCACATAACTCTGTCAACTGTATTTGCATAGTTATGCAGTGAATAATCTAGCCCTGCGTCCTGCGTCATAGACGCACAAAAAATGCAAAGGACGCAAAGATTTGAAATATGTGCGTCCTTTAGGACGCAAGCACGTGAAAAGCGAGACTTGGGTATATGCTCGCGGCAGTTTGTATAAAAGAATATCGTCCACGAACTTGCGTTTCCTGCGAGTATTTAGAAGAATTTTCGCATGAAATCGTTAAAAAATCGCGGCACTTCGCGGGTGTAAAATTGCGGTACGTAGAGTGGTGTTTCAGACAGCTAACAGGACATTTAATTAGAATTATTTTCCGTGAAAATTTGTATACATGTATTTTTTACTTTTGTACATTTATTAAATTCGAAAATATTTGCCGACCAACGTACATTTGTATAGCTTGATAGTGCATAACCAAAATAAAACTTACTCATATTATACACTGTCTATTTCAAACTAGTTTTTATAATTCCAAAATAATCAGACTTGTCACTACCTGTCAAAATATTCGGTCTTTTTAATGCCACTTGCTTCGCTTGGATCAAACAAAACTCAGCGTTGGCGTACGTACTTTGATCTCGTAACACCAGTCCTGTGGCTTTATGAGTAAAAGAAGTCGCTGTAGAAATTATTTTATTCGGCAAAGGTAATTCTTGAAAGTAAATACATTGTAGAAGAAAATTGTTGCTTTTGAAGCGCCAGATTTTGTTATAAACATAACGTTTATTTTAAATAAAGAATAGTTGGAACTTATAAATGTTAATTAAGTTAATTGAAAATACTTTTCGCATTCACAAATTATCAAACGTAACTTAATCAGTGGTGTTACATAGCCCGAAATTTCAAAGTTGACGTAGTTAGTTTGTCATCCTTTATGAATGCTCGTATTTTTCACACCTACTAACATTCGCGAGTGACAAATGCTAATTGGAGAATAAACCTCGACTAATTACAGCAGATTTTTAACGGAAATAAATATTTGAAATCTACGTAAAAGGTAATTAATATTTTCAGTAACTCAATACTTTTAGAAACAATTATATTTAAAAAAAAAACACATCACAGCGGCGATTCGCAACAAAAATATTTCGGCGGGGATGTCCGATTCTATTTTCTGACTTATTCGGAAAGGGACTCATTGTTTCATAGCTGGGACTCATTGTTTTGAAAAATGTGCGTCCCAGGGACTCATATAAATCAAAACCTAGATTATTCACTGGTTATGCCCCTTTTAAGTTATTCTGTCAACCGTATTTGCAGAGTTATGTCCATTTTAAGTTCTTAGATTTTGTCACAAAAACTTAACCATAGCTATTACTTTGCCATTGCTCAATATTTCTTTATCAAACTTCCTAAATATTTTGCTCAGGACAACAGGGTTGTGTTGAAGCCGAAATCTTTGGGTCAAGATCACATTTACAAAGTTATGCCCCTTGATCTACATAGATTTACACATGATAACTTAAATAAAGTAGGCTATATTTCATAAACTAGCTCTCTCTTGCATTTTGCATGAATTGTGGACATTTTTTGTACGTAGTTGAAGTTGTTTTGTTATGACTTTAGCATACAGTAAGATTACTTCAGTTTCACAGAGACAAAGAAATAATCAGATGAGCATCTCTTGTTTGTTCTGGCAGCTGCTTCTTTACTATGATTGACCTAGATTCAATAAACTTCAGCCAAATGTTTATTGGGATGGGAAGTTGTGCACCTGGGATTTTACTTTTGATTTTTACCAATAGCACCAGTGTTATGACCGTTGACTTAGCACTGCTTAGTCAAAATTAAGGCATTCTATATGGCAAGTTTGTGGCAGACACTGTGTCTCAAGTAAATGAAGAACATGGGGACATCCGTGTCCTATGGAGACAAATCTAGTTTGTACTAAAATGTCAAGTTCGGCAAGTGAAAGTAGGAATGAAAGTAAATCACAAACAAAATATATGGCAGATTTCCTTTATATAGCCTTAGTATGATCTTATCTTTGCATCCAAGTGTAACGTTTTTCCTCTTTTTATATTTATCCGAGCGGTCAATAATTATTTAAACTGTACAGCAAGACCAACTGTACACTTATAGGTATAATTTTCCTCAGGCTACTTGCCTATTGATTATATACAAATGATTATGGGAAATGATTGGTTACTCTCAATAATTATGTATTAAATTAAAATCAAACTATAAATATTACACTGTCCTGAGATCAAATTATATACCGTAAAGTAGACGGATTTTCTTTAATTTACGCGCATGAATAAAGTAATATATCGACCTAGACTGAATTCTAACCTGATAGTTGCAAATGCCCTAAGCCTAATACTGTTTCGCCCCCGGAAACCAACCGTAAATGCCCAACGGGATTCGAAGCTATCAAATGGGATGTAATATGTAAATAGCAGGAATTGATAGATAAAAATTTCAACCGTAAAATCCATTTTACAGGCAGTACACCGTATGTTATTCCAACCGTAAAATAGCAGGAAAAACACCTTACTGGGCAGTAAAATACTGTTTTACAGGCGTAACTCACAATATTTATTTACAAGCAGGCAAATAGATGAAAATTACTTGGACGTCATTTATATAACTTTTCGTCTACAAATATTACGGGCGTAAATCTAGACTAGCTCTTTATTACCTGTTGCAGTATGAATCACAAAATGACTAGAGTTCTATTCTTCTGTATTAAACCAAATACGGTTGTAAATGGAACAGGAAGTAATCATTTACTGGTTTTCTGATTGGTTGATTCAAAGAACAATTTGGCAGACATGTTTGAAAGCATTTTGTAGTAATGTTTACATGTAAGACTTCACATTTTTAGTTATTTAGCTTCCAGGCATGGATATTAATTACCTATCTTGCCGACAGGAGAGTGCAGTATTTATAAAGGTAAATTGTTAAACAAAGAACAGTTACAAATATACAATATGATATGATTGCTATCATAATTGAACGAATATATCAGTTAAAAGTCAGGGCTTCAATTTTGCCCAGAATCAGTTAGGCATCCTGCAAAGGAAACATTCGTGAATAAGAAATGACAGTTTATCTTGACAATCTTTACTGGTTAAGTAATAGTTGATATTGCCTGTGTTTTAAAACAGTAAGTGGAGATGTTTGTGACTTGTGAGTTTGAAGAGTCTTAAAGAATATCATTCCTTGGATAGTTTTACTTATTGTGAAAGCCAATAGTCATGCTTGTATTTACCCTTCTTAACAAATATCTCTATTTAATTGGGGGTGAATCAAGTTGAAATGTAAGTATCATTACTATCTATATCAGTAACTTTCATAGAAGTAAAAACAATTTTTAAGTCTTTGAGTTAGGAGTTAAATACTATATACTCCAAATTCTTAGTAAATTTTACTTTTGGTAAAATCAATATATATTCATTTTGTCAGCATCAGGCTTAGTATTATTTTCTCTTTGTGTAAGAGCTAAAAATGACAGGTAGAAAAGGAATAATTAGGCCCAACCAGATTGTTGCACAAGTATGGTATTTTGAACAGATTATACAATTATTTCTAAAGAGGCTTTTCTTTCCTTGAAATTTAGGACATATATATTTCTATATTTCAGACTTCCATAATGCAGTAAGATAATCTGTGGCATAAGTTGTGAATGGCAGAATTTGTGGGCCTCACTGTCTTTACATGAACGCTCCTTACTAAAATCAACAAGATGATGGTCATAGTTTATGCATGTTTCTTTGCATTCGGGCTGGTGAGTGTAATCCTACAGATTTTGGCATACAGGACAAGACCAGATGTATCAGTGGGCAACAACCCACAGTTCCTCAAGTTCCAGAGAGGATATTTTGCAGCTTATTTGGTGGCTATGTTTGCAGATTGGCTGCAAGGACCATACTTGTACAAGTTATACTCGTATTACGGATTTCAGGAAGAACAAATAGCAGTACTGTATGTGTTTGGATTCGCATCTACAGTTATAATTGGAATGTGGGCACCTTTAGCGGCAGATCAGTTTGGCAGGAAGAAACTCTGTCTATCATTCACAGTTCTGTACTCTTTGTCATGCTTTTTGAAACTGTCCAGAAGTTATGGAATACTTATACTGGGTAGAGTTATAGGTGGGGTGGCAACATCTGTATTGTTCTCAGCGTTCGAAGCGTGGTATGTGCATGAACACATAGAGACACATGACTTTCCGAAGGAATGGATAGCGGTGACTTTTGCGAAAGCATCAACATGGAATGGAGTTCTGGCTGTAACTGCGGGGATACTTACTAATTTTATATCAGAATGGTGCAGAATGGGACCTGTAGCACCTTATATGATGGCTATACCATTTCTTATCTTTGCTGGTATTTTAGTATCCACACACTGGATTGAAAATTACAGTGGTAGCAAAGTGAAGTTCAAGAAAGTGTGTTCCGACGGTTTCAAAGGGATCATGTCGAGCGAAATGATATTCATGGTTGGAGCTATTGAGGCCCTCGTGGAAAGTGTTATTTATATTATAATATTCTTGTGGACTCCGATCCTTGAACCAAGCAAACCATCACTAGGAATAGTTTTCTCATGTTTCATGTTTTGTATTTTAGCGGGACAGGGTTTATTCCAAGTGTTATCAAGTAGAAACATGGACGTTCCAATTCTTCTACTGTCATCATGTGGTATTGCCTTTTTTGCTAATGTATTATGTGTCAGCTCAACAGACCCAGAAAGCGCGAACCCTAATCTCTCATTTATTGCACTGTGCATATTTCAGTTTGCCGTCGGTATATATTTTCCAGCAATGGGATACTTGCGTAGTCGTATCATTCCAGAGCAGCATAGATGGAGCATCATGAACTGGTTCCGGGTGCCTATCAACCTTATATCGTGTGTGGTACTCATGCTGCTGCATGAGGATATGTTTAAACATGGCAACAGAATGATCTTTGTGATTTGTTGTGGTCTTCTCATGCTCTCTTTGTTGTGTGGAGCAAGGTTGTTCAAACTTGCCAAGGAAGATGAGAGCTTGAAAGAAAACACTCCACTCATGACAAGTGAGCATATTCATAACATTTTTTAATTGCTGGTTTGTAAATTGTACTGCAAGGCCACCCCTTGAAATCTGTATAATGTTTAGTTTCCTGCAAAAAGTACTACTCTGAGACTGTATTGCATAGAATCTGATGGTAGACTGGTCATTTGTTAAAGTACTTATGCTTGTTAAAGAACCTTTTTTTACTGAATTTCAACAAAGATCTAATCTGATTGCTTGAATTGTACTAAACACATTAAGGTTAAGAAGTGATAGCTCTTTTGAATTTTATATGTTCTGGGGGTTGGATTGGTAAGGAGAGAATATCCGAGAGATGAAATTTGAATTAGAATAAATGGTGGCCTTACTGTACTGATGGTTTTTTGTTTTGGTTTGCTTTTACTTCTAATTGGTGTCCTTATGTATACTGAATAATTGAAAGGAAGTAATTCCTCTAGACTACAATACTGATAAACCAGCAAGATCACTTATTACAATGTATTATATGGTACCTACTGATCACTAAATCATGTGATTAATGTATGTTTAAACATTTTGTACTTGTCTCATAATATGCTGTAGCTTGGGAAATATTCAAAATGATGATAATAATGAAAGTATCATAGTAACTGTTAGCATGAAATGAATCTGATTGCAGTTTGAACAAATCACGTTTATGTAACTGTGTGTGTTGATGGTTTATGAAATTGTTAATCATTCATTGTAGGTGTGAATTATATATGTTGGTATACAATGTACATATATAAGTTGTGTGATCATTATATAAACGCACAATAAAAGTGACATGAATATTTCCCAATATGCAGTTGTGCATTATGTTATTTGATGATTGTGTGTTACTGCTTCATCTTACGTTTATGTTATTGAGTTGTTCACCAGAAGTCACTCAGTGGCTGAAGATTATAAATATGTGCTGCTCTGTCCAACTTGTGTCCAGTAAGAGATTTTAAAATAGTTTTTAAAAGCAGTGTAGTGATTGGCATATAATGCCTACATATTGAGAAGCATGCAAATATTCATGTCCCCTTAAATTTGCTCTCCAAACTTATTCATAACCATATGGTTTCAACATGTAACTTGTAAGATATCTGTACCTTCTAAGCAACCTTTATGCTTGTGGTTACCATGGTTACAGGTCAGGTAAAGAAAAACTGTACATGTATATCCGGCCCTACGTTTAATATGCATACTGTTTGTACTCATACTGAAGGAAGACCAAAATTTACCTTCATAATTCATATGTATATAGAACATTTAACCAGTGGTTTCTTTGGCCAGTTTTGATGTTTTCCTCGCTAAATAGTAACATAAGATCTGTATTGACTGATATGCCACACATAGAATTACAAGCATTGATTAGTGTGTTTATCATTTTCATGTTGAATACATGTACTATATGAAAATTGTGTAATCCTGTCAGGTATTTTGAAATGTTTCGCAAAAATACTTTGAGATGAAAAGCAAAGAGAGATTTGTTCATGTCTATTCCTCTGAACTTTCTTAATTCAAAATCGAGAACTATCTTTGTTGTGCTAATTTTTGCATTATCTGAGTTGAAGTTGACATGAAACTGGGCAATAACTTTATACATGCATGTTCAATGCTGTAAAGATAAGCTACAAATTCTACACATTTTACAGCAACATTTATTCCCGATACTACAGGGCCAATAACTTCTTACTTTATTTTGAGAAGACTGAATTTATGCTTAGGGTAATTGTTTTGCTGGCCGGTAATTAAAAATCAGCTTCAAATTATATTATGAAAGCTGTTTTTACGTCGCATCCAATAATAATAGAACTTTGAAACCAAATTCAATATCATTTTAAAACACTTTTCAGGAGACACTGCATGGATACAGGTTTGAGAAAGTTTGAGGGGTGCCATTTTGGGGTTTTTAAATTCTGTTTGTTTAGTTAATGCACAATGTTAAATTCTTCAATGATTTGTTTGCTTGTCTTGTTTTGACATTTATTTTGCTGCATTGTGAAAGCATACGACTTACCAAGTAACTTTTGACTGCGTAGTGTGCCTAACAATGCGTTGCAGATGTTGCTCTATCATAGATTTTAGTTTTACAGAAATCATTTTATAATTTAAAGATTTATCATGATGTCCCCCTGGCTAAGTCATGGTAATTTTGTGAAAAATCTTCAAAACCTGCCAGAATCAATATTATAATTATACGTCACCGTAATAATAATTTTTGATATATTTTACTAGTGATATTGATAAGAAGAAAATCATTGCTAGATTTAATTTGTGCATTTTAGGGTCACATGACAACATTAAGAGGGAACCCTGATCCCACTATGATATGATTAAGTTCTGAAAGTTTCAGGTCTCTTTCCATCACTGCGACACTGATTTATTTTTCCTTCAACTTTACGGAAACAATAATTATTGAGATTTCCTTTTTTAAACTCAAAGTGCTAACAATTCTACTCAATACATACAAATGTACATTAATTCATGTTTGGCGTGTAAGTAACTAGCAAGGCAGTATTTCTGTAACCAATGCATACACTTCATTAAAATCACTAGAAGTATCTAATCATCTGTCATACTACACTGGATTTAATTCAAATTATGGTTTTTGTTTGACTTCGACAATCTGATTAAAGTATCTGAATGCATGCTCCTACTTCTTATTTCCAGATATAATGCAGGTATTAAATTGAAATGTTGCAGTAGTTTTATTGGTCTCATTTAAAACAAGGTCAAAGCATCAAGTCCTGTAACACTTGTTTGGATTTTTGCAAAAGTGGGCCTCTTTTCAGGCATTCTGGTTAGTTATGGATAAGAATGCTCACACAGGAGTCAGTCTGATATGTCTGAATTACCTTTGACAAACAGTGCAGATAATAAAAGAGAAATGCTTAGTTAAAGACACTGAGATGAGATCACTAAACCTCTGAATGTCATGTCATTAAACTTCTGAATATCATGTTTAAGTCTCACTGACTGTAAGAAAATTGGCAGTTTTCATACGGAGTGTGTAGGAGTTAGCAGAGTGATTTGAAGAAAACTTCCAACCTGTCTATACTGAAGTACTGTTTAAATGGACGTAACAATTATTAAGATGAGAAGTTATGCAGCTGGGTTTTAGTTTTTATCCATTCCTTATGCCACATGAACAATTGTGATACAACTACCATATTTCTATTGGTATATTGGACATATTGACTGCATGTTTGTCAATATCATTCTAATACTATAGCAACAAATATAATAAGCAGTGTCTACACAGTGTCTGCTCAAATTGAGCTCCATAAACATTTATGCTACACATACATTTCTTGGAAATTGTTTTGATATATATAATCCAGAAAAAATGAGAAAGCACTAAATCTTGCATTCTATAATTTTCTTGTATTGTTCGAATTTGAATTCATTGTAGATTTAGGCTAAGTGTTGTTGATCTATGCATTCTTTGTAATATACAGAAAGAAACAGGTGGAGAAACATTATCATACTGCTTGCTAAACATTCTTGTATTGGTAACAACATAATTTGTTGAAAGTCTTAAATGTTTATAATTAAATCTGTTCAATAGGATTTTCAAGTCTGGTAGAAAAGAATCATTTTGGTGAGGGAAATCATAAGCTGTCGTTCATAGCTGTCAAAATCATACAAAATGTTTTAGATAATTATGTAGATAAGATTACTGCATCATATTTAATGTAATGTATGCGCTGTTTTCCAGAATCTTCAAAACAAACAAGTTCTGTTCTCAGCAGCTACAATTTGACACTGCTGTGATATGTTCAGTATGTTTGTGGAGTTCCCTATCAGATCAATGGAATCAGATACAAGTTTGCAAACTTTCTTACCAAAATACAGTTTGTTTTAAAGACAATTAAAATCTCCTGCATAAGTGACCCCCCTCCCCCCAAACTGCAGGTGGTCTTATCTCTTAATCGTTTTATTGCCCCTTATCAGTTAAATTCCTGTCTGATTAGGTCCAGCAATGTGTCAGTAGACCTGATATGTAGTACAATAGTAGGACCATACATTTTATTGATTTGTACAGATAATTGTTATATAACTTATTTCCTGTTGTTGATATAAACAGTTTTATGTAATTGTGACATTTGCCTTTTATTTCTGTTTTCTTTGTAAATTAAGAATGCAACCAAACACTTCTTCCAACTGTATAAGAAGCCAATACTAAATTTCTTTTATGTATCAAGTGTAGCATCTAAGTATTTCATCTCATCTTACTGATAATTGGTTTGCTGTTAGAGTAATTACTTGAGTATTTAAAACATTACTCAACATTTGCTCGGGAAATTACATACTAAAAGGTAACTGATCAAATAAAATAATCATATCTTATAAAGATCTTTGAATTTATGTAGAACTAACATCCCTTTTCTACATTATCTTTACATAATGTAAGGGAGTTATACAGTAGCTGAATATGATATACAGAAGCAAGTCTACCAGTTACCAGTCATGCCAATTGACCCTTGCTGGGAAAACGCATGTCTGACTGGACCCGTGTGGTGAATATCTGACATTCCTGTTCATATTGTCTTTAAGCAAATATTTATTTTAAAACTATTTGATACCAACTAAGCTGACTGCAAGATACATTTTATGCATGTTGAACAGAGCAAAATTTGTTTTCTTTTAGCACTCATGAGCTTGTGTTTTGGAAGTGCTTTTGTGACCATGCAATGTTCTGGGCTTGTCATTTATTCACTGATTACTTCAGATTTCTCCAAAATCTCATTATGTGAGTTAATGAAACTCTGCATGTACATTGTATGCACCTGTGATTGTCCTCTACAAAGCTGAAAATATTTAAAAATGACCTCGTCCGAAATGTAATGACCAGAGCTTAATAGATATTTGTTCTTTATGTTGCATTGAATAACAGTTCAGTATCAAGTCGTTTAAAATTCAGCAGACGGTAAGGGTCACATGTTTGTTTGTGGTGTAAAACTATGATTTTTTTTTTACCAAAAAGGTCAACAACAGAGAAATGTTTTAAACAACAAGTTTTTTCACATGATTTCTTTTGGGTAAAAATTTACCTCGTCCTGGGGGTCACCTGGTTTTTATAGAAGGCACAGCTTTGAAGTCCTCTTGTCCAATTAGGATATAGATATTTAGAAGATAGCATCATGTAGTATTGCACTTATTACATGTGTTCAAAAGTTGCCTTGGGGTTATGGTCATTTGATGGAAACTTTATCTCAGAAACCACAGTCCCTATGTCAAAATAATTTCAGAGACATGTTCATTTGGTGTTCCTTTTTCTTAAAAAAATGTCTAAAATATGTTTACAATGGGAGATGGCTCTTTTATCTTTGCATGTTTGAAAGACTCCAGAAGTATTTTCCGGAACTACCGGTATAGGTCAATCTTGTAGATTTGTTCAAAAGTACACCTGCAAGAGGTTTAGGCTCATTGTTCAGTAAGGCTGTTTAGTAAAAACAACAAGAATTTTCCCTAAAAAACATTGTCCAGAGTTTGAAATGATTCCACAGCTGAAATTCAAAATCGTGAAACGTTGAATAACCTAAAGCATGTTTAGGATGGGGCAATTTTCATAAAGTTTAACATAGTTTTTGACATTTAGAGGAATTATAAGAGAGAATTATGTGAAAACTTGCCATCAAATACTGGGTTGAAGTGGAACTCAAATGAGCAGCAATACAGGGCCACCACAGCCATTTTGTTGAAAGATTGCACAGGTATAATGGCAAACATTGTCACCATGTTTGACATATCTTTTGAAGCTTGGCAAAGTTTGATGATCTTGTCTTTCCCTATTGTTTTGTGGGTATATACACATCATATTTTGTGATTTCTCTACTCTTCTTTTGTCTTGTTGTTTTTTTCTGTTGGCATATTTAAAGGGAAAGATATATTAACATGTCTATCATCAGTCTGGATATTAATGATAGAAGTTGGCCAATAACTAAAACCAAGTGTGCTTCTTCCTGGTTACAATATTTGTTAATTTTCAAATAAGAAACATATATGACATGCACTGTACAGTTCTTTTTTTCCAAGTACTATGTATTAATCAGTATGCCAGAACAGTCAAATCTGTGAACAAGGACCACTTGGGAAGAAGCTAAAGTGGTCTTTCTTAACAGGTGGTCTTTATTTACAGGTGTCTGCACACTATTTAGATAGTGCAGCTTTCTCTTTGCTGGTCTTTATTTGCAGGGTGGTCTTTTTTTTAGGGTGGTCTTCAACACAGGTTTGACTGTATACATGTGCATCAATGTTTGAGATATAAAGCCTGTAAAACTGCTACAGCTGTATTTGATGTATAATATGTTAGCAGATGTTTAGTAATACTTGGGATAATGACAGGGCAATTAAATGGTTTGTTAATTAAGGTTTTCGTATAATGTCTTTAACTATTTTCATATCTTATTCAATAGTAATATTTATAGTATTTTCAAAGTAGTGAAACTGATAAACTGTACTTTGCAGCGCGTGTTTGTTAAATTTGTCATATATTTTATTTATCATACAAAGAGGGTTTACAAAGAACAGAATGGTTTACTGTACATACATTTTACAATAAAGGAGATTGTCTTTGAAAAAAATTGTTTATTTGTTCTTGTTACAAAACTTGGTTTTTATTACCCCTGAAACGAAGTTTATGGGGGGTATATAGGAGTCACCCGGTGGTTGGTTAGTTGGTTGGTCGGTCGGTAAGTCGGTCGGGCGGGCGGTGGGTCAAGAGGTCTGTTGCATTTTCCTTGTCCACAGCATAATTTGAAAACTACAAGTTGGAATTCAATACAACTTCATACAATGGTCAAGCACATTGAGAGGAAGTGCAGTGCACAAGAACCATAGTTCCATCTTGATTAATTACAGTTATGGCACTTTGTTACTTTTCCTTGTCCGGAGCATAACTTGAAAACTACTGGTTGGAAATCAATACTACTTCATACAATGGTCAAGCAAAATGCGAGGAAGTGCAGAGTACAAGAACCATAACTCTATCTTGAGTGGTTACAGAGTTATTGCCCTTTGTTACTTTTCCTTGTCCGGAGCATAACTTGAAAACAACTAGTTGGAATTCAATACATCTTCATACAATGGTCAAGTACATTAAGAGGAAGTGCAGTGCACAAGAACCATAACTCCATCTTAATTAATAACAGAGTTATTGCCCTTTGTTACTTTTCCTTGTCCGGAGCATAATTTGAAAACTACAGGTTGGAAATCAATACTACTTAATACAATGGTCAAGCAAAATGCGAGGAAGTGCAGAGTACAAGAACCATTACTCTATCTTGAGTGATTACAGAGTTATTGCCCTTTGTTACTTTTCCTTGTCCGGAGCATAACTTGAAAACAACTTGTTGGAATTCAATACATCTTCATACAATGGTCAAGTACATTAAGAGGAAGTGCAGTGCACAGGAACCATAACTCTATTTTGACTAATCACAGAGTTATTGCCCTTTGTTACTTTTCCTTGTCCGGAGCATAATTTAAAAACTACTGGTTGGAATTCAATACAACTTCATACAATAGTCAAGCACAATGGGAGGAAGTGCAATGCACAAGAACCATAACTCCATCTTGACTAATAACAGAGTTATTGCCCTTTGTTACTTTTCCTTGTCCGGAGCATAATTTGAAAACTACAGGTTGGAATTCAATACAACTTCATACAATAGTCAAGCACAATGGGAGGAAGTGCAGTGCACAAGAACCATAGTTCCATCTTGAGTGATTACAGAGTTATTGCCCTTTGTTACTTTTCCTTGTCCGGAGCATAACTTGAAAGCAACTAGTTGGAATTCAATACATCTTCATACAATGGTCAAGTACATTAAGAGGAAGTGCAGTGCACAGGAACCATAACTCTATTTTGACTAATTACAGAGTTATTGCCCTTTGTTACTTTTATTGTCCGGAGCATAATTTGAAAACTACTGGTTGGAATTCAATACAACTTCATACAATAGTCAAGCACAATGGGAGGAAGTGCAGTGCACAAGAACCATAACTCCATCTTGACTAATTACATAGTTATTGCCCTTTGTTACTTTTCCTTGTCCAGAGCATAACTTGAAAACTACAGGTTGGAATTCAATACAACTATACACAATGGTCAAGCACAATGAGAGGAAGTGCAGTGTACAAGAACCATAACTCTATCTTGACAAGTTATTGCCAAGAACGATATCTCTATTTTAGCTTTTTTTGCAAGGTATTCTGTTACTACGAACTTCCTCAGTATGTAAAGCTGTCTCTCGGGGGTATTAATCAAGAAATAATAAATGCTCCCTGTATTTTATTGTTGAATAAAATATAGTCAGGAGTTTGGATGCATAGTAATTAAATTACGAGTGCGTCAAACACAGACATCCTTGTATATACTGGGTATATGCGGACGGACGTATGGACAGTCAGACAAACATACAGTTTGGTTGCATCCACGCAAAATGTATGATCATGCGTTCAGCAGAAGTTGACTGTCTATTTACTGTAAGTATTTGCTCAAGCGGAATGTGTTTCTGTCAAACAGTTACTCAACCAATAACCATGTACACAAATACACCATACCTACCATTACTATAGATGTGTGATTCTAGCATAAGGAAACAACAATGCTGCTTTAAATGTGTTTTTCATACTATACACAAAAACATGATTACTACCTGTAAAGTGGGCTTAAATTTGGAGGTGACAATTATGACACATAGAATAACGCATGTGCAAGTGTACTTTCATACTGATGCTTTCCACCAAGTTTGATAAAAAAATTAAACTAAAGCTTTGAGAGATGGCCCCTGTGACTTTTAAACTTAACCCAAAATTACAATATGTACAGCTAGACTTCATATTGATGCCAAGTTTGATGAAAATTAAACAATGGGCCTAAAGATGAAGAGCGGCCAAGGTAAAGTAAACTGATGGACAGACGGCCGGCCAAATAGGTGGCAACGGGGACAACAATAATGTCTCCCCCCTGTGTTGGGACGAGACATAATGCAAGCTAAGTTACGGTACCACTAAGGTGACGATAAGATGTTGGTTACTGGAGTTTCAACTTTGCAGCACCCGCTGCCCGTCGTAACTTAAGATAAGGTGAACGTAACGAGTTCCTCACCCCTCGAACTGTCAAATTTAGCGAGTAATATCCATTAACATCCATAGGCCATCAGATTAAGGAGTTTATTTTGTTTTTTACTCAATATATGAATATATATATATATTGTATCATGAACATAGAAAACATGTTCATGTACCGCTTGCTATCGGAAACTTTGATTAGTACAACGTAAAAATTGTTTCCCTTGTATTGAAATACAGCTATGTAGCCAAAAAAGTATTGTTAATAAAACTGATCGCACAATATTCCTGTCAGATCTGTCCAGTCCATGCAGACATTTCTATGACTTCGAGTAGGAAACACTTGACATGGAACTGTTCCAAAATCTCCTGGCTATAATTATAGATTAAGATTTCAATTTTTGCCTTCCGGTGCTATAAGTATTAGTAGGTGCTAATTTATACTCTTTGATTACATATGAATGCATTAACTGGCAAAATAAGTAAGTAGCGGCTCATTACCTTTATGACATGAAATCTAGAGCTTGATAGGCCACTGTGGACCTATTTCGTTTGGCATAAAATTAAAAGAAAATTAGTTTGTTTTGAGCGGATACGAAATGTATCTAAACTCGCTTTTCGGTGTGATGATTATATTCCATATCCACTCAAAACTAACTGTGAAATGTTCTCTGTGTATCAACACCATGTACTTCGTGCAGAACGTGATGAAATTCAGCATCTAATACACTAATGGTCACTAACTAATTAAAAATATATTATAATATTGTACATGTATTCAGTTAGTTTTGTTGAAATTTCTTTTACTTGCCTTACATTACGCAAGAAAAGTTTCAAAATTGGTTTAGTGTTTTTGACGGTCGTTCTTTCTGACTCAGTTTTGTTTACGAACTCTAAAGTGAAATAATAGATGCCTTACTTTCATACGGTGCTTCTTACTTTGCCTCGTTTTATGATGATTATGTCAATTACCTATATAAATCGAAGAAATTCTGAGATCATTCGGTATTAAATGACCTATATGGCTACTTTTGCATACAATTCTAAAACTGCAGAAAGTATCCATATTCAAATTTCCTGCATTAAGGACTGTATGGAAAGACATTTCTTGCATACCAAATCGGGATATCTGCAGTTGTTACCAATGTTGGAAAATCTCATCTTACACCCCCTGGTGCAAGATGACTTAATGACGTTAGAATGAACTACTTTTATGAATGAATTTGTAAATTCATACATTACTACAGAAGTAGCGCGTAAATATTAGTCATTAGTTTATTTTATGTTTGCTACTGTTATTAGAAAATGGTATGCAAGAAAAACAATTTATCACTGGCTGCACGTGCAGATAAGAATATCAGACTCGAGGATAACTGTTTTGGCGGTAACGAGGCTCTGCCGAGTTACCGCCAAAACAGTTACCCGAGAGCCAGATAATCCCATCTGCACGTGCAACCAGTGAAAGAGTCTTATAAAATCAAACATCTGCAACGTGCACGAATCGTTTCTCATTATTATCTATAGTGCAATAGTTGGAGACTTTCCCATTAGCAGACGATTGTAAAATATTTATGCGTCATAAATGGAACATTCCCACCGGTGTAGAGTTGTCGCTTATTTGAATAAAAACATCCCTGTAGATTTCGTGATGAATGATTTATAGTGTAACAGTGATGTAATATGCTGGTATTCTGATAAAGATGAATATACCGGTGTTACATTTTTTTTGAAATTACTATCCACGAAAAATGCCACATTTCTTATAAATAATGTAAACATGCATGTGCGGCCGTGAGACATTACTTATAGATAGATAGATTTATTCAGTATATCACAGATGTTATATTACGTTACCATAGAACTTATAGAATGTAACATGATGTGAACATGGGTCAATAGCATGAACAAGGCATGAGTCCTAGAGTAGGAATATAAACATGTAAGTGTCAACAACATTCATAGAACCTCTTTTCGTTGGAACACGTAATGACAATAAATGCTGAGGAGAACCACTGTTAGGAATACCGTGGTAACGTAAATGCCGAGGAGAACCACTGTTAGGAATACCGTGGTAACGTAAATGCCGAGGAGAACCACTGTTAGGAATACCGTGGTAACGTAAATGCCGAGGAGAACCACTGCTTGGAATACAGTAGTAACGTAAATGCCGAGAAGAACCTATTCTTGGAATACCGTGGTAACGTAAATGCCAAGGAGGACCTATTCTAGGAATACCGTGGTAACGTAAATGCCGAGGAGAACCTATTCTTGGAATAACGTGGTAACGTAAATGCCGAGGAGAACCACTGTTAGGAATACCGTGGTAACGTAAATGCCGAGGAGAACCTATTCTTGGAATACCGTGGTAACGTAAATTCAACGTAAATGCCGAGGAGAACCTATTCTTGGAATACCGTGGTAACGTATATGCCGAGGAGAACCTATTCTTGGAACACCGTGGTAACGTAAATGCCGAGGAAAACCACTGCCTTGAATACCGTGGTAACGTAAATTCCGAGGAGAACCTGTCCTTGGCATACAGTGGTAACGTGAATTCCGAGGAGAACCTATTCTTGGAATACAGTGGTAACGTAAATGCCGAGGAGAACCACTGTCTTGAATACCGTGGTAACGTAAATTCCTAGGAGAACTTTTTCTTGGAACACCGTGGTTACGTAAATGCCAAGGACAACCACTGCCTTGAATACCGTGGTAACGTAAATTCCGAGGAGAACCTATTCTTGGAATACAGTGGTAACGTGAATTCCGAGGAGAACCTATTCTTGGAATACAGTGGTAACGTAAATGCCGAGGAGAACCACTTCCTTGAATACCGTGGTAACGTAAATTCCTAGGAGAACTTTTTCTTGGAACACCGTCGTTACGTAAATTCCGAGGACAACCACTGCCTTGAATACCGTGGTAACGTAAATTCCGAGGAGAACCTATTCTTGGAATACAGCGGTAACGTAAATTCCGAGGAGAACCTATTCTTGGAATACAGCGGTAACGTAAATTCCGAGGAGAACTTATTCTTGGAATACAGTGGTAACGTAAATACTTAGGAGAACCATTGCTTGGAATACCGTGGTAAAGTAAATGCCGAGGAGAACCACTGCTTGGAATACCGCGGTAACGTATATGCATAGGTATAACGTGGTAACGTAAATGCCGAAGAGAACATATTCTTAGAACACCGTGGTAACGTAAATGCTTAGGAGAACCATTGCTTGGAACACCGTGGTACCGTAAATGCTTAGGTATACCGTCGTAACGTAAATGCCGAGGAGAACCACTGCTTGGAATACCGTGGTAACGTAAATGCCGAGAAAACCTTGAGTTCATTTGGACTACACGCCGGTTGTATAGAATGATGACCACATTCTGTTTTTTAAATCATTGACATTTAGCAGAGTTGACAAAATAACTCTGAAAGCCTTCACATGTCAATGAACTGTTATGTTTACTAGAAAAACGAACAACCAACACGACGTGTAAAAGACAGAAAATAAAAGTAAACCTACATGTATACCGTACAGGCGGTATACCGATAGGTTTCAAAATGAAAGTACATAGTATAATAAAAACCCAATCATTGTTGCACGCAAATCATATCTGACACTCAGCCGCCACACAACTTTGGTTTCCTAAAACAAAGGAGATACTTTACTGGTATCATAATCACACTATAAGAACCCCACTGTCACCAACAAAACCATGTTCCCCTTACTCACACAGTACCAAAATACATTTTACAGCGTAATTGCGTCTACTTCTTGTTTTAATATAAATCATTATGTAACTACAGTCAAACTTGTGCTAACGGCCACCTGTTAATAGCGGCCACCTGCGGACAACGGCCAGTCTGAACATGTATCAGGTTGAGTGATTGTAAGAACGCCTAGCCTTTTTCTCTCTCTTCTCGGTTTTCTATGTACACCTTAAGGTAGTGGGGGTCTAATGGACACTATTCCAAAACACATTAATCTTTATATTTTTATAATACCCATCTGTTAACCGACTATTGTGCAAAGTTTAAAGACATTTCACCGTTTAATTAAAAATTTATTTCGTTTTTTGTTTCCCTACCCCCACCTAAGAAATACTGGCCATATTTAAAAGTACCCTAAAAGTTAAAATAGGTATATTTGCAAGTACCTATTTGCATTTATTTTTGTTCTAGGTTCCAAAAAGTATAACAAGCAATGTAGAATTACAAAACATGTGTTATAATTCTACAAGCTTAACATGTGTAACAAAATATATGCAATAATGGGAAAAACTAGGGTATTCAATTTACCTAATTTTGCCCCGAGACATATCACATATGTAAACATACAAGACTGTAGCAAAAGATTCGGATTAGGGGCATCACTATTGATTTTAAAACTTTTATAAGTAGTTAATGAACTGACACATAAGAAAAAATGAAAATGTTTTACCGTCTACTTTTTGAGATATTGAACTTTTAAAAAAGTGCAAGGTCAATTTTTACATGTTCAAGTAATTGTACAGCTTGATAAAATAAAGGAAAATTAAGATACAGTTTTCAAATCTTGTAAAATGGTATAATTTTTCGTGTAATTCAATTTAATTACTAAAAAAGAAAAAATAACGAAAAAAAAAATTTGGCTCCTACGGGGTTTGAACTCAGGACCTCTTGATCTCAGAGCAGACGCTCTAACCACTGCGCCACAGTACAAATAGGTACAACTATAAAATCCAAAGTATTCCAAATGGTCATTAAACAGGAAGTACTCATTACACATCCACTACCTTAAGTAATTCCCCAGCTACGAGTATGGAATTGAGAGATTTGCCAAATTGCAGAAAATTGTCATCTCGGTACTGAAGAGCCATTTGCACGAATGTAAGAAGGACCTGTTCGTTTCGCTTTAGTTTGATAGTAGACTAATTATGCACGGACAGGTATTTTGAGTATGACGGGTTGACCGCTACAATATGTTTTAATTGAGTTGCCCACCAGGAGGGATCCTGTATGCACTCGCAGTTTTAAGTGTTTTAATGACTGTAACCTATCCTTCGCTTTGAGCATGCAAATTAAAATTGAAAGTATGAAGTTCGTTTGGTAGAACGTACGTGGCGATCACATGACATTTTATCTCAAATTTATATACATGTACTAGTCTTTTTAATACAATGTGATGAATTTGTGCCCCAAAACTTAGCGATTTGTTCTCAGTTAAGACCATTGTTTTTCCTATTGAATATTCATAAATAAAAAAACCCTGATTGTTCCCAGCGGTATAAAGTTGCCATCATTTGTTATCAAGTAGTTGAATCAAAAAAGTCCCTGCTGATTTACTGATGTATTATCTCAACTGTTTTAATACTGAAATGAGCCAATTTTCTAGAAACACCAGAAATTATCGGCTAGTGTAAATGTCTGTTACATTAGTTATTTCTAATATTTGAAATAACTTGTTTATAGTTTCATTTACCCCCCTATCAAAGGGCATATTGTTGTCATCATTCAACGAACATTTGGTGAAAACTGAACCACAACAGGAAATCATTTTAAAGGTTCTACTTTGCATTCAGTTGTTTAAAGTGAAGGTATGATTATATTTAATTTATATACTTTTATAAATGTATGCTACTGACACGTTTCGTATTTAAATTGGTGGTAAATGTCAGTAACGGTATAAATGACTAGTCTGTCACTATTTTCAAAATAAACTTGGTTTCTGTTTGATCCAGATATTTACTATGCATGCAGTAGCAGTTTTACGTATAGTGTTAATATTTATTTCTTTGATTCAACATCTTAAATTTACAATGATATACAATTTTATACTTGTTAACGTACATGAGAACTGTATGTTTTACGCACTCGGGATCTTTACGCTTGCCTGAAAAGTAAGAAATGGACATGATATTATACCTTTAAACAGCCCGTCTATGTTTCTACTACACCTTTACACATATTGCTTTGCATTTGTTTTTTTAATTGTCATATTCTGGTTAAGTGTTTTAAATCTCCATATTCTGGTTAGTTCAGTTCAGTTTATACTCATCTATTTAGATCGATTGTAAAGAGAGCGTGTAGCTTATCGAGTCACTGGTTAAGTGTTTTAATTTGCCATATTCTAGTTAAGTGTTTTAAATCTCCATATTCTGGTTAGTTCAGTTCAGTTTATACTTATTTATTTAGATCGATTGTAAAGAGAGCTTGTAGCTTATCGAGTCACTGGTTAAGTGTTTTAATTTGCCATATTCTAGTTAAGTGTTTTAAATCTCCATATTCTGGTTAGTTCAGTTCAGTTTATACTTATTTATCTAGATCGATCGTAAAGAAAGCGTGTAGCTTATCGAGTCACTGTTTAAGTGTTTTAATTTGCCATATTCTAGTTAAGTGTTTTAAATCTCCATATTCTGGTTAGTTCAGTTCAGTTTATACTTATTTATTTAGATCGATTGTAAAGAGAGCTTGTAGCTTATCGAGTCACTGGTTAAGTGTTTTAATTTGCCATACTCTAGTTAAGTTTTTTTTTAATTTCCATATTCCGTTTTATTATTTTAAATTTCATATTCTGGTTATTATATATATTTATGTTTTTCGTACATGTTTTGTCTGAATTATTTATAAATATTATCATGAAACTTTAATCACTTCTTCACCATCGTGTTCTCAATATGTACGCTAGAAATCATAACTCCAGCAAGGACTTTTGCTGAATTAATGGCCAATTGATATTTATTCTGAGTAAATCTTTCGTACCATTCAAGGTTTTGTCTAAACCCTTGGAATTCACAGATTTCTTTAAACTTGCATCTTGTCTTGCATCCACACGAAAGAGTAAATAACTATTTCAAGGAAATTTAACTGAATCTAGGGCATAATATAGGTTAGTATTAAACAACACAAACTACAGGAGAGATTTCTTTAAGTCCGATTTCGAGCACTCGAATATACTTTTAGCTTATTGCAAAACAACTGTAAAATCCGAGGAAAATGTAAAGGACGCAGCTCAAGGGTCAAATATAGACTATACAGTTGCCGTGTTTGAAATAGGGAAACAATCGGTATGTGAATGCTCAACAATAAAGAATCACAGTATAGCAGACCACTTTAACAGAATGTGACGAGTACATACCTGACCCGCTGCACCCAAGTACAATTAATTTAAATTCATTTTATTCACTCAGTATGCACATAGGTACATAAACATGAGGCATGTATACAAAATATAAATAATTTGATGGTACAGGCACATATTCAAACAAAGGCAGAGGACAACTCATTTTCCGTAATTGGTAAAAAGATCATTTGTATTTAGACCTGAGTCAAACAGTAAAGTATTGGTATTTCTACACATTTATCGATTAAAATTGACAGGTGTTTATTACAGCACGTGCCGTTTTAACTTTTGG